>WBZZ01001672.1:35000-57500 GCA_019918135.1 Paulinella micropora
AGTTCGATTCCCGTCGGTGCCACCAGTATTTTCATTGAACATACCGGTCTATTTCTGGACCAGTATTTTCATTGAACATACCGGCCCGTCTGGAAGTGTTGGAACTGCCCTTGCGGGGGTGTCATTAGAGCTTATTGTCAATTCTTCGTACTCCCCTCACGGGTGAGACGATGGAGGCGCATGTGCAGAAATGCATCAGCCATTGACAGAGAAGCACTATTATTATTATTATTATTATTATTATTCTTACTCTTATTTTTATTCTTATTCTTATTATTATTATTATTATTATTATTATTATTATTATTATTATTATTATTATTATTATTATTATTATTACACACACACATATAAATATATATATATATAATATATATACATACATATATATATATATACATACATATATATATATAGATATACATATATATATCTACATATTTTTTTTATATAGATATGTATATATAAACATTTAATATATAAATGTATGTCACATTGTCTGCCATGCGATCCTGGTAGAGGGAACTATCAGAGACAAACCAATGAATGTAATCAATGAATGAATTGAATATATAAAGAAGAGATGAATGAAGGGATGAACTCATCGAAAATCCATAGGTTAAAATGAATAAAAATGAATGAATGAATGAATTAATGAATAAATGAATGAATGATATGAATGAACGAAACCAAAGAGGATTGAAATTGAATGAATAAATAAATGAATGAATGAATGGAATACAAATGATATCTACCTCATCACGTGGTCCTCTGAAGCAGCTATCTCGGCAGCCCCACGACCATCCAGCTGTAGACAGATAGATATATACATACATACATACATACATACATACATACATACATACATACAAATCAACCTTGTAGGCGTAAAGGTAGGCAAGGTGAAACTTACATACATACATGCGAGCATACAAACATACATACATAGACACAAAGCAACCTTGTAGGCGTAGAGGTAGGCAAGGTGAAACTTGAAGACGAGTCTGACTATTCTCAGTAAGTAGCAAGCTGCACTGAAGAGGATCAAGGGCATGACAAACTTCTCACATGGCCTGCCAGGAAGAAGAGGAAGCAGGAGGAACAAACAAACATTAATAATAATAATAGTAATAATAATAGGCTTCCTCAGACTATAGCATCAGATCCAGATCCTGGACATGTGCCTCCATTGGGTCACCGGGGTCAGCCGATCCCAACGCATTGTCAGATTACCAAACAGACATAGCAGCAACAGCAACAGCAGGGGCAGATGGGGGCTGTGAAGTGCATGAAGAGCTAGATGCGAGGGTGTTAGCTGAAGAGAAGAACTCGGAGACACTACGCTGCGCTCCCGAACCCCTCTCTCTAGCCAGGACGTCCACACTGCGCGGACGGCCGCGCCGCGCAACATCAACGTCACTTGGGGCAGAGGGTGGGACAGAAGATGATGGAACCTCAGTGAGGTCAATCACCTCCTCGCCCCCATCCTCCACCCCAAGCTCCTCCCTTCTACCCTCCCTAGCAGACCAACACTCAGACACATATGATCCAAACAACACATCCAACTTTGGAGGGGGACGCAACGCTGTAACCCCTAACAACGCAGCAAGCCTAAAGTTACTGCGGAAGCGCGACTTCCCCTGAAAAACCTTACAAAACAATCGTGATTGATCCACAGGCGACATATCATCCCAACCCTGCCGCACAGAGCCCTCCCGCTCCCGCCCAAGCAACACATCCTCCACCACAACCTCACCACCTACGACCTCACCACCCTCCTCACTCCCTCCATCCCCCTCAGCACCCCCCACAGCCATGCCACCGAGCCTCTGCATACTCAGCAACAGCTGCTTACGTCTCCCCTCATGCATGGGGCAATCCCATAAGAAGTGCGCAAGGGACTCATTGACATCATCATGACAACAGAAGCAGCGAGGGGACATGCCACTGACCAACTTGCTGCGGTACAACCGAAGGCGGTTGTTGCAGCTGAGCAACCTTCTCCGAAGCAGATTATAATGCGCATCATCAAGGGCTACCCATCTTGGGAACTCCTTAGTTCCAAAGACTTGTCTTAGGATGACTCGCAGGCCATCAGTAAGATCGCTGCCTGCCTCTCGCTTGTCCCACATCAGTTGCTGCACCATCTTGACGTCCTGCTGAAGGGCCCACTTGTCCACAGTCGAACACCAACCCTCGAGGTCCTTCTCTGAGCTATTTAGGAGCTCCTGAAGCCCTTCTTGTAGATCCATTGAGTCCCTGATAGCGCCTTCGGCCTCCGCAGTCCAGTCGGATTTGACTTGAGATGCGATGACAGGAAATCGCTTCTCCGGTAGAACACGCAGCCGTCCATAGAACTTCAGTTGCGCCCGCCCGCCGCAAACGCTCCGCACTCAAAGAGCGCGCCAGAAAGAGTGTAATCCACTTGCTTGTCTTAGGGCTGATGCCGAGAATCATCCTCATGGGGCGCAGCATTGCTGCCTCCAGCTTGGTGAGCTGCGATGCGGGGGCACGCCAGACATCGAAGGCGTACTTCAGCTTGGCCCCCACAAGTTGATTCCAGCACATGAGACGATACCTAGCTTGTATCTCACCTGCACACCACAAAGAGTACCAACCTGCGGTGGCGACTTCAGTGACACGCGTAGCCCGCAGGGCCTGCTCCTTCCACTTCAGGTCGTCGGTGATAACCACTCCCAGGTACTTGTACTGACTGGTGACACAAAGCTTCTGGCCGCGAAACCACACCACGGGCTCACCTCGCTCCCTGATACTTGGTCGTTTCGCCTTGCTCGACGTGTAAATGGGCATGATTTCCGTCTTGCCGGGCTTCAAGTTGACTTCCAGCCGGTAATCTTCCGCGAACTTGGCCACAACATTGACCATCTTCTGGAGCTCGGTGCGACTGTGAGCGATGAGGGCCACGTCGTCCGCGTATAGAAGTGCCTTGATGTCGTTCAGCCGCTTCACATCCGTGATCTTGAGGGCACTCGCCAGCCGATCACACAGCTCATCCATAAAGACGTTGAAGAGTGTGGGAGAGAGAGGGGACCCCTGTTGGACGCCTACACCCTCCAGTACTTCGGGGGTGAGTGCTCCATCAACTAGCACTTGCGACGAAGTCTGCTCGTAGCACCTGCGTAGCGTGCGCCAGAACTTGCCCCTTACACCCAGCTTCCAGAGCCTCTCAAATAGACCATCTCTCCAAACAGACGGGAAAGCCTTGCGTAGATCGACGAACAGGACATACGACTCCCGCTTCTGCTGCTGACGCCCCTTCAACCTCTGCCAAAGGGTAAAGACCTGATCCGTAGTGCGACGTCCCGGGCGGAAGCCTCCCTGCTCTGGACGTAGCTTATCCGGGCTATCCACGAAGAGCGTTAGACGAGTAGCTAATAAGGACAGATACAGCTTACCAAGGCAACTAATAATCGAGATATCCCTCCAGTTGTCAGGATCCGTAGGATCCCCACCCTTGGGAAAATTGACGATGATTCCCTTGCCCCAAGCTTTTGGAGTCCTCTCGGCTTCTCGAATCCAGTTGAAGTACTGCGTTAAGTAGCCATTGATGTAGGCGCCGCCATACTTGAGCATCTCGTTCTTCACTTTGTCCTCACCACAAGCTTTGTGGTTATTCAGGGCACGTTGCCTTGCAAGGACCTCCTCTTGCGTGAACGGCTTGTCCAGCTCTTCGCAAGTGTCGTCACCTACTTCGTGCTCCTTCATAGCCCGGGCCACCTCATCTCTGAAGCGATCGTTCCAGTGGAACTGCCGCTTAGCTTCGGCTTCCTCCCACTCCAACGAGCCTGCTTCTGCACAGCACTCCACCACAACAGCCGCACTTGCCGGATTTTCCCGTGGCTTCACCGAATTTTTCCGAAATTCCTCCCACCGAGCGACCTTTTCCGGCAGCGTACACGCCAGTGAGCCATCCTCCCTTTGCACCGGCGCGGAGACCTTCGTTCTGCGTGCCCCGCCAAGCCGCTTCGCGAGTAGCCAAAAGCGCTTTGAGGATTGCTCGCGTTGACATTTGACCGCTTCTTCCTGCACTTGCTTGAAGGAGGCGGACTTCTTGGCCCGAGTTGCCTTCCGAATTTGCTTGCGGAGCCGTAGCCAATTCAGACGGGCTTCCGCATTCGATTCATCCCTCCTGTATGCTGCGTAGGCCTCCCGGCGCTGCTGAATGAGCTCCTTTAGCTCCCCGTCGAACCAATTGTTGGTGAAACGGGGTCGTATACATCTGGAGCCAAGGACCCGGTGCGCCGCCATTCGGAAGGACTGCGCCACTCGCTCGGTGACGTCATCTACCACCCGTTGGCTGTCGGCACCACCCGATAGGTCAAGCTCAGGCAGCTGATGTACTCCAAGCTTCTGTAGGCAATGCTGGAATACGTCATCGAACTTGTCGCGTAGATAATCCAGCGCTTGCTTCGCAGCGTGATCATTACCCGAGACACCAGCACCAATAAGCTTATCAACACGAAAGGACCTGTAAGGTTTCGCAGCCCGCTTTGGCCGGCGCTGGCCGCTCCACGTCAGTTCGGCCCATACTGCCTTGTGGTCCGTATCAAGATCATCTTCGCATACTCCGAACTTTGCTCCAGATGCCAAGCCAGGCGACGCGCAGATGTAATCGAGGAGGTGCTTGCCTGTGCCCATGCCGCGCTGCTCACGCCGGGACCACCAGTAGGACCCTTCCACTGGGCACGAGAAGCCGCTCAGATTTCGCAGGCCCGAAGCGACGAGGACAGCCGCGAGTCTCTTGCCGTTCTCCGAACGTACCGGTGCTCCCTTATCATCGACCTCCCCGTGCTGACCGACGATGCCCTCCTCTTTTCGGCTGCATGCCGGCCCGAGCTTTGCGTTGGCATCCGCCACCGTGACCACAAGACCTTTGGCTCCAAAAAAAGCTATAGCTGCCTGCCAGGCCGCATACGCCTCTGACGACTCTTCTTCCTGCGTTTCCTGGGGAAAGTAGCCGTTGCCCACATAGATATCCTGAGCGCCGGTAACACCCGAGGCGATACGCAGCCACACTTGCTGCCGGTGGTCGACGGGGGCTGACACCAGGTTGCAATACGGACCAAGGAAGTTAGCCACCGCGAATAGAACCCCACCCTTGCAGCGATTTTTCTCGCTGACCTCCGCAGGTTTTCCAAAAATCCGGAATCCATCCAGGCTGCATTTGAAAAGTTGCTTCTTGCCCATGCGGTGCTCCTGAGCCCCGATGACTAGCCAGCCCTCGTGCTTGTAGAATGATGCCCTGTCCGCCGTGCCTACGTTGTCGTATCCCGTTTTACCCTGCCATTTGTGACTCGCGACGAGTAGCTTGAAGCCGGTATCGAACTGCTTGGAGCGGTGCTTCTTGGCTCGTTTCCGGACCCGACGGCCGCGCTTGGCTTCCGCCCTCGTGCTGCCCCCCTCTGCAGGTGCTTGCGCAGGTTGGTCCCCCACTGCACTGGCCGCCGAATGCAGGGGCACCACATGCACATCAGCACACTCAGACACACACTTAGGTGCATCGGCAGCCAATTCCGAAGACACCACCTGCACATCATCGACACATTCTTCATGCAGAGGCAAGACGCGATATCCCGTCGCAGCTTCCTCCTTCCGGACCGCCGCTTCCCCACGCAGATGGATGCGAATAAGCCTTCGGACACGTTCCCTGTCCCTGAACCTGCGCCCAAGGGCCACATTGACCCCTCTGCCGAAGAATTTGAGATGTTTGAGTTGCTGCAACGCCGTCTGCCTGCTGTCATCGTCCTCGTAGACCAGCTCCAGGTGACGAAACATTCGCTGGCCTTGCCACTCCATTACCGGGACCACCAGACCAAGACCGCTCATTTTGGAGGCGATCTCCTGTAGATTGGCGCGTTCTGAGAGCCCCCAGACAATCAGATTACGCCCGTCCTTGTCGTACCGATCTACCCGCCGGTACCGTCGAGGCGGCGGTGCCATCTGCCATATAGCGCCGCTCGCCTTATGTTGAAGCGCCGACCCGTGTGCCAGGTTTGGGGAGGAAGGATGAGGCGCAGCTAAGATAGCCTCTCCACGTGGTTCAGGAATTCCGTCATATACGCGAGCCCTCATCCTCCCATCCTGGGACATCGGGCCAGTGCCCGTCGAAGAGGCATTCCCACGGGGATTGTCCAGGTCTTCGGCGATTCTACCTTGTCCCATAAGGGCCACAGTGGTAGCTCCGTGCTTCGCGTATTTGTAATCCATTGAGAGTAGTAGACGGCCAATGTCGCTGCCATCACCGCCGCGCCTCTTTACGCCGAGGAAAGCGCCCGCCCATGCAAATAGCATCGGCGGTATCTGCAACACACACTACACGCATTTCCGCCGGTGTCACTGGACGCGGCAACTGGACGCTGCCGCGTCGCTTCGTGCCCTTCGGCGCCCGCCAGCACCCCCAGCGTCGCCAGAACCTGCCTCACGCACTACACACACTCTCCATCGCATCGCCAACGCCTCTACTCTCATGCCTTATGGACTTTCAGCTGCTCCTAACAATACACATCATGAGGTACGGGTGTCCCCGAGTGGAGCCAGATCGGACGGCGTGCCGCTGAAACTCCTTCCCCCACGTGGGTATAGAAGGCGCGAACCTAGCGGTACCTATAGGGTCTTACAGACAAGTATAGTAATCCCAGCCGAAGCTGCTCAGTTAGAAATGCAACGGTGGAGGGTGTGAATGCATGGGGCAAGGCACGGCAACGCAGCAAGGCACTGGCAAGGCATTGGGACCGACTGAAGCCCCTCTCCAACGTGCGCTCATCATGTGTTCCAGTTAGGCAACCCCGAAGAAGCGAAGATAGGGAGGAGACAAAACCCAAATAGGATGAAGATAGGATTAACATGAAGCCGAAATGGAGCCGAGTTGGAACAGGTCAACTCAGCCCCATCTCGGCTCAATGTGAATCCTATCTTCAACCCATCTCGGTACTGTTTCCTCCGAATGCTCACCTCAACAAGATCACCAAACCGGAACTGGAAGCCCCCAGGCATTTACTCGGCAGGAAATTCGGCGAAAATGGGCTAACCAGGAAACCAGACCCAAACCAACAGCCAAGAAAAACGAGCCAACCAACAATCCAACAGACAACCCCACAACCTGCCTGGCCGAACCCCTACCGAGTAAATGCCCAGTTGAGAGTTGCGCATATCCCGGTGACCGCCCTCCCCAAGCGGTCACCTTCGTGGGGAGAGGCCCAACCACCTCCTCTTCCCATGGAGTGCCATCTTGTGCACCCCTCCAGAGTAATAATAATAATAATCATAATAATAATACTATATCTGAGGCGTACTGATGCAGCTAATGGCATATCCTCAACGGACATAAGCCTCCAATACCCTTGTTCGAGGTCCTCCACCCCCCCGTGTCAGTCTCTCGCCTGATGATCGGGGCCACCGATGGAGCTCCTGAGGGCAAGACTGCACTAAGCCGAGGTTATTCCGCAGTCCCAGCAACCTCTTGCAAGACGTCACCGAATGTGCAAGTGCATACACCAAGCGCGGTTGCTAGAGCTGCCTCGAAACCCCACCCATAACAATCTGGTGTCTGCTGGGTCCTGGGCTATCAACCAGCATATGCGGAGTTTAAGATCTTTTACGCGCGCAACGACCCTCCTCCCCAGCATCTACCACCAAAGGGTTATGAGTTGGCGTCACAGTTTAACGCCTTGAGGCCATTGGGCTGGAACTCTGTTTAGCAAGTGTGACTAGGTTTTTTCATCGGGATTTCCCTCAAATATGTCACAGTCAACACTCCAAGAATAATAATAATAATAATAATAATAATAATAATAATAATAATAATAATTGTGCTTCTCTGTCAATGGCTGATGCATTTCTGCACATGCGCCTCCATCGTCTCACCCGTGAGGGGAGTACGAAGAATTGACGATAAGCTCTAATGACACCCCCGCAAGGGCAGTTCCAACACTTCCAGACGGGCCGGTATGTTCAATGAAAATACTGGTCCAGAAATAGACCGGTATGTTCAATGAAAATACTGGTGGCACCGACGGGAATCGAACTGGCGACAGGGCCCAGATGGTAGAACTTGACCACTGGGCTATCACGGTGTCCAAAATAATAATAATAATAATAATAATGATAATGATGATGATGATGATGATGATGATGATGATGATGATGGTGATGATGATGATGATGATGATGATGATGATAACATTTCACATGTACCACTTGCGACCAATCACACATTGAGAGAGAGAGGTGGGGGGGGGGGGTGGGGGGATGGAGAGAGAGAGAGAGAGAGAGAGAGAGAGAGAGAGAGAGAGAGAGAACGAGGATGAGGATGAGAGTGAGCGTTTGTGTGAGAGGGAGAGAGAAAGGGTGTGTGTAAGTGTGTGGGTGGGTGGGTGGGTGGGTTGGGGGGGGGGGGGGGGGGTGGGGGTTCAGATGTATGAAAGACCAGGGAGACAGAGTTTTGCACGTCTATACATAGTTTTTATTATTTACGTCTCTATTAGCTCCTTTCTGGGCGCTAGCGGACAAAGAGCGGCAGATGCTAGCGCAGAGGTATGTATCTATGTATCTATGTATGTATGTATGTCTGTATGTATATATGTATGTATGTATTTATGTGTATATGTGTGTGTATGTATGTATGTATGCATGTATGCATGTATGTATGTATGTATGTATGTATGTATGTATGTATGTATGTATGCATGCATGCATGTATGTGTATGTATGTATAAATGCATGCATGCATATTGTTTGTTTGTAGAGACTTTCACGCCACCTTTGACGAAAATTACCTCAACTACAAACCTGGCACGGCGGTTACATAAAATACATACATACATACATACATACATACATACACATACATGCATACATACATACCTCTCGCTCTCTCTCTCTCTCTCTCTCTCTCACTCTCTCATTTGTGTGTGTATTTTACCTGTTTGTGAACAAGTGTGTGAATATGTGTGAGAGCGAGAGTAGGAGAGAGAAAAAGAGTGTGAGAGCAGAGAATCAGACAGACAGACAGACTGGGAAAGATATTTCTTGACTGCAGAAACTGAACGAAAGAAAACGTCTTGATATAAACATCAGAACATGCCCAATTAAAACAAGTTGCAAGTTCAAACACATCACTGACATATGTTACAGGTATACGTACATGCACGCAGAAGCATGAGTGCATAACTTTCTAATTCTTCATTCATTTGAATTCTCCTGTTTCCTATCTATCTATCTATCTATCTATCTATCTATCTATCTATCTATCTATTCATCCATCCATGCATCTATCTATCTATCTATCCATCTATCTATCTATCTATCTATCTATCTATCTATCTTCTATCTGTCTGTCTGACTGTTTGTTTGTTTGTCTGTCTGTCTGTCTATCTATCTATCTATCTATCTTCACAACTACCTGTCATATGTCACGCATGCACACAGAGACAGACAGACAGAACCCCCCCCCCCCCCCCCACCCCCCCCCCCCCACCCCACACACACACACACACTCACACACACACACACACTCACACTCACACACACGCACACAGACACACCAAGCCTGAGCGTGTTCTTGTCCGTATTGGCCACTCTATCTATCTATCTATCTATCTATCTATCTATCTATCTATCTGTCTATCTGTCTGTCTATCTATCTATCTATCTATCTATCTATCTATCTATCTACCTACCTACCTATCTGTCTTCAGCCGCCCGCTTCCTAGTCGACCTCGTTTGACGGAGTGGAATGGAAGCCTATGTCTTCAGAATGCAGCGCTGATAGACCAAATATATCTATCTATATATCTATCCATGAACAATCGTATCTACCCTACTACCTGGCGTAGATCACACACACACACACACATACACACACGTCAAAGCCTGTTCGTCGCTCGATCTATCTAACTATCTATCTATCTATCTATCTATCTATCTATCTATCTATCTATCTATTTATCTATCTATCTATATATACATCCGTAGATCACACATACGCCAAGCCTGAGCGCGGTCTTGTTTGCCGCTCCCGATGTGGCCAATGCATGGAGAGAGGTCATGCATGCATGCAATCATACATGCATACATACATACATACGTACACACATAAATACATACATACATACATACATACGTACGTACGTACGTACGTACATACATTCATACATTCATACATACATTCATACATTCATACATACATACATACATACATACATACATACATACATGCAAGCATACATACATACATGCATGCATGCATGCATACATACATACATACATACATACATACATACATACGTACGTACGTACATATGTACGTGCGTACGTACCTGCATACGTATATACAAACACATAAAACTTTTATGTATATATGCACATATAATGCACTTATGTCTTTGTATGCAAGCAGGCGCTTCCTGAGTCTAATCCTTTCAGCACACATCAAGGGGGTCCTGTCTACCCTCTTGCTTATCCACCCCATTCAATTCATCTCGTTATGTATCTGTCTATCTATCGGTCGATCGATGTATCGATCTGTCTTTCTAATTTGTTTTTTCTGAAATCTGTGAATGGTGCATCTATCTATCTATCTATCTATCTATCTATCTATCTATCTCTATCTATTTATCTTCTATCTATTTATCTATCTATCTATCTATCTATTTTCCTGCCCACCTTCTTACCTACCTACCTACCTATCTACCTATCTATCTATCTATCTATCTATCTATCTATCTATCTATCTATAAATCTATCTATCTATATCTATCTATCTATCTACCCACCTACCCACCTACCTACCTATCTATCTATCTATCTATCTATCTATCTATCTATCTAATGGATGCCTATGTCTTCGGATATGCAGAGCTGATAGACCAAACATATCTATCTATCTATCTATCTGTCTGTCTGTCAGTCTGTCTATCCACCTATCTATCTACACACCAACATTCCATCTATCTATCTATGTGTGTAATTTCAAAACTCGGCATCGCCAGCTTGAGCCCCCACCCCCCCCCCCCCTCCTCCCCTTTCCCTCCTCCTAAGCCCTGTAACGCGGGTCGTGACTTTAACAAGGCAGTGTAACGAGTATCTTGCACGGTTTTTTCATACCTCTCATACACGCAATTATGTAATATATTATCACACACAAACACATACAACCAGGCCGTGTGACGCGGGTGGCAAACTCAGGGGCTGACTTGCACCGCGCCCTGATGGCACGTGGTCGAGATGTGATATGACCTTTACCTAATTGCATGGAATTATCTATATCTACATGCCATTAATGGATGGATTGATTGATTGATTGGATGGATGGATGGATGGATTACTGAGTGGGTGAATCGTTGAGTGGCTGAGGTATGGATAGATGCAGAGAAAAAATAGCTCAATTGGGTGTGGGGGGCAGGAGAAGGTTAAGCGGAGGCTTTTGCGGTAGATTTATCGAACACGTTACACACACACACACACACACACACTCTCTCTCTCTCTCTCTCTCTCTCTCTTACTCGAAAGCGAGCAAGCAAGCACAGAGAGACAGAGAGAGACAGAGAGACACAGGGAGAGAACACACAGATCTTCCGTCCTTAGGTGATGTTCGTGCATGCATGGTGCTGGCCGAGCGTCCCCTTCCGTCCGAAGCAAGCTCGGTATCGCAAATAATGTCTCCTGTGTGTTTCTATCCTGTTCACTTCCCTATATACATTCTAAAAGCATAACATATGAAAAATTTACACACAAAGATACAAAATGTTAAAGTGTAATATAAATCGTGGATGCATACACATGTAATAAAATATCATTCGAATGATATTGTATCATGCCTGTCTGCATGTGTATTTATATTATAAATATCCCTCTTGGTCCCACTCTTATGGTAGTAGGTAATTGGAGGTAAGAAAGTAAGTAAGTAAGTAAGTAAGTAAGTAAGTATGTATGTATGTATGCATGTATGTATGTATGTATGTGTGTATGTGTGTATGTATGTCTGTATGTACAGAGTGGGTTTGAAGAGCTCTGGCTGCCTCTTCGCGACTGACTCACAGGAACAAAGAACAAAGAACAAACACTTTTTGCAATACCTATAACAACAACGCCCAGGCTGCAAAATCATTTCCATTCATATCCTCTTCCTCCTCCTCCATTCTGATAACACCAGCGCGACGAAGCTCGTAATACATAAAACCAACTTGATTTTGTAAATTTAAACAGCCTTGATCATAAAAAACAGACGGTATTACTGTAGCACACCAAGATGAATGCGAGAATGTTTTTCTACCAAGAAGGGCCCGGTCACAAGGAAAAAGGACAAAAAGGCAGTTGCCTGAAGGAAAGGTAATTGTCAGTATCCGGTCGGTGTCCGTAAATAACGATAAATTTGACGACAACTCAGCGTTTCAGTGGTAAAAAGGCTGGTAACTGTTAGCCTTTTATGAATTCAAATTATTAATCATCGGGAGAATATTAATTAATAGAATTCAGGATGTACGGACTCTGGGGCTGTTACATCAACTTTCAGTTACTGTACCTGTATCATGATTTATTGAATAAGACGGACGGTTTATTATGCCCGGACGTGGGAGATTAGGGGACCGAGCAAAACTTGACTCTCCTAAGTTCTAGGGCCCTGCTCCGGGTCTCCCTCAAGTTGCAGTCACGGTTTGGCGCCTCATTCAAGTTTGTGCTCAAGTTGGAACGAACATGATACTATAAGATTACATTAATATTTTTACTACTATGATGATATATTAATATCGAATCGCTGAGCCCGAGGCTCTTAGCTATCCGCTAGGCAGGCTTTGAAATTCAGAATCGAGTCTTCAGACTCAGTGATGACTCGGGAGTATTTTTGAGTTGAAAGTTTTCAAAATATCATATTAATAGTCAAATTAGAGGCGGCTTACCGGGCGGCTATAAATTATTAGTGATTGAGAAAATTTTTATCTTGCCGGGGAAATCATAGTAACTCAAGTTGAACCTTTACCTTGCTCACATTTGGAATCATTGATACCACCTTTGGTTTTTTTAATCTGATTATATATATTAATGTAAAATTTATTATGCATAATTAGTTTTTAGTTAAAATTTTCAAAATCCGACCGGCGTTACTAACCGAGCCTTTTGTAACTGCTTTGACTTCCTGCTGCGTTGCTTCGTACTTAATGTCAGCGGCGGTAGAGAGTGCCACGGTCACGGTGTTGTTTTTCTTTATTCAAGTTTTATTTATGATCAAACCACTTAAACTAAGGCGTGTTTTATGAAATTTATTCAAGAGTTTAATATAATTTTAAAAAAATTTCAAAAGTTTGAAAATGTAACCATTATTCAACAATATAAATCTAGCATTCTAATGGTTTCAAATCTAGTCGCTTTTTTCACTTTGACAAATTGTTATTAATATTACCTGCACGTTGCTTTAAAATTATCGTATCTCTTTGGATACCACTTCCGTCTTATCTCTTTGAGACCTCTTCCATTCTATCTCTTCTGCTTCCCACTCAGGCTCTACGAGTGGCAAGTATTCTATTAAAACAGAGTTTGCATAAAAATAAAGTTTCAACTGCTATTAAAGATGATTTTAGAACTTAGATAAGTATTATGAATCTGTAATGCTTATTGTAACAAAGTTTTTTACAATTCATATTTAAATTCAAAAATGTGACATTCAGAATCCTCGTCTGCATACATGTTACAGTATGTGATTCGGAAGTTCCGACTCCGCGGTAAGTCACTGCATTAACAACAACGACCACAACACGACAACAACAACAACAGCAACAACAACAACAATAACAACAACAACAACAACAAAAACAAAAACAACAAAAACAACAACAACAACAACAACAACAACACGTACGACGACGACGATAACAACACGTACGACGACGACGACAACAAAGCGTACGACGACGACGACAACAACGCGTACGACAACGACGCGTACGACAACGACAACGACAAAAACAACAACAACAACAATAACAACAACAAAAACGACGACGACGACGACGACGACAACAACAACAACATTTGGAAAAGAAATTTGCTTTTTTTTCCGTAACGAATCCAAAAAAAAAATTCGCCTCCGGCGGCCGCTCTAGGCCGCGGGGCCTCCTGCGGAGAATAAACAACAACAACACGAAAAACAACAACAACAACAACAACAACAACAACAACAACAACAACAACAACAACAACAACAACAACAACAACAACAACAACAATAACAACAACAACTACAACGTTTTAAGTTTTGTTATTATTATTAAATTGAACAACAACAACAACAACAACAACAACAACAACAACCGGCGCCGTGACGGGAGCTCGGTTCCTCGGAGGCGGAGATGTTTCCACCTTGCAGAAGGGCGACGTGGTAAAATGTGTTGTCCAGGCGACTGCCCTTTGCAGCAAAAGCGAGAAAGTCACGCTCTCCTGGCGCGTGCTGCAGATTCGCAAACAAGAAGAAAATAGCCTGAGGTACCTGGACCAGGACCTCTCAGAAAAGGAAGTTTGGGGAGTGTCCCTGTCCGGCGACGAAAGCGGCGAGGGCGGTGCCAGTGCCATGGACTTGTCTGTAGATTTGGTTTAATTAAACTGTACACATGACACACACATCACCGGTACATGACTGCTTGGCACTAGTGGCTGCCTTGGTTCGAAGGTAATAGCAGCCGGTCTTTAGGCCTAGTTCCCAGGCATAGAAATGACTACTAGACAGTTTGCGCTCGGTCACGTTTTCGAAATACACGTTGAGGCTCTGGGACTGGCACACATAAGGCCCGCGCCCGGCGGATAGTTGCAGCTGTGTCTTCATCGGCACTTCAAAAACCGTATTGAAGACTTGCTTTACGTCATCTGGTATAGTCGCGATGTTCTGGACAGGCCGTCGTTTGCCAGGAGCTGCGCTCTGACCGCTGGGGTCCAGAGGCCTCTTTGTTCGAGCGCCTTTACAAGGTATTTGTTGAGTATCGCGTGTTCCCCGACCAGTGTCCGTCTGACCATTAAATTGCTGTAGACCGGTTCAAAACTCTCGTTCACTCCGAGTATCTGACTCGTGGACGCCGTTGGCATAAGCGCGACCACCAATGAGTTTTTGAGACCATGGGCTTTGATATCTGCCTTCAGCCTAATCCATCGCTCTGACTTCAGTTCCACGCCCCAGAGGTCCGGCTGCAGCTTGCCCTGCGAGGCGGGGCTGCCCTCGAACGCCGGGTAGTGCCCCTTTTTCTTGGCTAGTTCGACACTAGCGGTGATCCCAGCGAAATAGATCTCTCGCGCGATGCGCTCGTTCAGGGCGGCGGCTTCGGGGCTGTCGAAGGGCAGGCTCAGTTCCATAAGGAGGTTTGCTAGTCCAGAAATACCAAAACCGATGGGCCTATGGAGCCCATTGGACCTGGAGGCCTGGGGACGGGGTGGGTGCTTAGGTCAATGACACGGTCCAGTGCTTTTACCGCGCTGCGCGTGACGGAGTGGAGGAGGCTGATGTCGAGTTTTTTGTCCTCTGTGACGAAACGGGGCAGACACAGCGATGCGAGGTTGCAGACGGCGGTCTCTTCGGACGAGCTCACTTCCATGATGTCTGCGCAGAGATTGCTGTTCTTGATGGTGCCACTGTGCTGATTACTTTTCGCGTTGGCGTGGTCCCGAAAGATCAAGTAAGGGGTGCCTGTCTCGGTCTGCGATTTGAGGATGGCAGACCACAGGTGCTGGGCTTTCACTTTTTGGCCCTGCTGTGTTTTCTCGGCATGGATGTACCTCGATTCCCAGAACTTGCCCCAGCACTCGTCTAGTCCCGGGACCTCGGTCGGACAAAATCGGACAAAACAGTTTCCAGTCACCGTCATCGCGCACCCGTTGCAAAAACAGGTCGGGTATCATCAGCGCTGTAAACAAGTCACGCGCCCTTATTTCCGTCGCACCCGTATTTTGGCGAAGTTGCAAGAAATCGAAGATGTCCTTGTGCCACGGAGGCATATACACAGCAAAAGCTCCTTTTCTGCGTCCCGATTGGTCGGCATAACGACTCGTTTTGTTCAAAATACGCGCGAGCGGCAGAATCCCGTCACTTTTGCCCCCCGTCCCGTAGATTCTGCTGCCTGCCGCTCGCACGTTGCCGATGTACAGCCCAATGCCTCCAGCATGCTTGGAAATGATTGCACAGTCTTTCACGGTTACGAATATCCCCGAGAGACTGTCTTCTCGAACTGGCAACAGGAAACACGAAGCCAGCTGCTGGTTCCGGCGCAGGCCAGCGTTGAACATAGTTGGTGAAGCATGGCTGTATACGCCTGCACTTAGGAGATTATAAGTCTCGTGGATCTTGCGCAAGACGCTGTCTGTGCTTTCTTCCAGGCCGTGGTGCAGAGCCACCGCGATTCGCGCGTACAAGAATTGAGGCGTCTCGCAAATCTTGTCGTCGTCGGCGTCTCTAAGAAGGTAGCCTTGGTTGAGCGTGGCTATGCCAAAAAAGTCAAAATTGAGGTCTCGTTCCTGTCTTATCATTGCGTTCAGGGCGGCGGCCTGCTTGTCTACAAAGACCGAGAACGATGGCACCAGCGACAGGCGCAGACGGTCCATCGCGTCCCGGAACGTGGCCGGACAACTTTTTTGGAGGTCACTAGCGACGATTCTGCCACCGAGCAGTGCATAGTCAGGGTGGTACGAGGCCAACGCCGCACAGCTCGAGGCGGCGAGTCCATCCAATTCGGAGGTCGAGATTCCTTCTCGTATGCCAGCAATTGTTTGTCGGCCACCTCGACTGCGCTCGCGCCTGGCAGGTCAGTTGCGAGGAGCGAGATGGGGTGTAGCACTTTGTCGAAAGCCATTGGCTCCAAAGAGCCATCTCTTTTTCGGACTTGCATTCGCGCGTGCTTGCATATGGGCACACGAGAAAAAAAATCATTCTCTGCTAAAATGCTGGAAACCATAGAAAGCAGCCAGAACTGCATCTGTCACCAGTAATTCTCCTTTGCCTGTAGCAGAGAAAAGCAAATAGAGAAGCCCGTGCCAGACTCTGTTTTCAGACCACCAGATCCGTCCACCCAGGAAGCCTTCCTCTTGTTTGCTCATCGCGCCTGATACCCAGATGAGTCCCGGCACCATCGCAAGTAGCCGCAATTTGTCTTTGGTCGGGCCGGCCGAGTCGAGTGCCACTTTTGCCAATAGGAACCGGGCCGGTAGGCAGCCGGCCACAAATAGCGAGTTATCTTTAGAAGAAGTCTGTGTGTCGGGTTGCATGGCTCAATGGATAAAAACAAGACAGACAAGATTTAATTGTCAGTTCAAATCCCTCTTGCTGCTCCTATGTTTTCTAGGCACACTTTTTTTGTTAATAAAATCTCCGGGAAAAGGGAACCATAAGTTTTTTTCAGTAAATGCATCTTTTTCACACGTTCGCGTCAGCCGTCACGTGTTCGCCTTCGAGCCTCTGTCTCTTGTTGCTCTCGTTCTGGCTCTCTTGGGTCTTGTTTTTGCGCTTCGCGCTCTTCATGAGAACCTTATTTGCGTCCTCCTGGTAGAACTCGTCGTGGTATCGCTGCACGTCGTGCACCGAGGCGATTGGCTGTATCGTAAACGTGCGGTAGCTCTCCCTGTCGCCATCCTTCTGCGACCTTTCGTTTTTCCCTGTTGAGACATTCTCATAGCCGACGCAGCCCAGCAGGTACTTGAGGGCCGCCTTGTTTGTGGCAAACTCCCTTTTCTTGAAGGAGATCTTGGGTCCGGCGAGGACCGCGTCTTGCGCGAGCTTGCGCACCAGCTTCGATTCAAGCAGCTTGCTGCTGTACACCGCCTTACTATCCTTAAACAGGTCTTGGACCGAATTCACCTCGAATACTTCTGCGAGCCCGCCCACCGCCTTGTACAGCCCGACGTGGCTCTTGCACAGCGCGGCAATCTGCCTGTCAGTCATATCCAGTTGCTCAGCCAGTCTCACGTCGCCTTTCACGAGGGCCAGCTGGTCCAAAATATCCACTTTGCCCTTGCACTGCTCGTAGAAGGACTTAACTTTTTTTACCCACTCGTGCCGTAGCCAGGCAAGGTCGTTTTGTAGCTTGGCGGGATCGCGAACAGGCGCCCGCCGTAGCTCGCCGCGCTTTTTCCTGTACTCTGCTTCCGCTTTCTTCAGCACTGTGTGGATGCCAGGGTAGCGAGCAAAGGTGTTGATCATACCGTACTCGATTTTCTCGTCGTCGTTGGGTCCACGAGATTTTAACAGGAAGTCCACGCGTCTGCGAGCGCTCTCGACTGTCAGCAACTGCCACTTCACTACGTCCCTGATCACTATCTCTAGGCGGCAGATCGGCGGTGGCGGTACCAACTTCTTTCCTTCCTCTTTTAGTTCCTGCTCTTGCTGGGCCTTTGCTTCCTCCTCTTCTTCCTTCTGTCTCGCCTTGTCGTCTGCTTTCTGCCTGCGCTCCTCGTCTGTCATGATCGGCGGCACGATCACCTGGAAATCCTGGATGAGCCACTCCCACATGGCAGGACCCCTGCAACGCCGCTGCTGCGCCAGGAACGCGATCAGCCGCAGCTTCAGTGAACTGGGCACCTCAACCATCTTGGAAACGCCCGTCTGATCCTCCACTCGCACCCAGTCGTAGCCCCGGTCAATCACGCACCAGGGTGAAAGCACGCCTTTCACTCTGTGCAGGGCACTCATGCGCGCCTCCTTGGCGGAGTAGTTGGCATCGTACTGCTTGAAAACCTCGCAGTGTTCCCAGGGCAGAGTCGTCTTCTGCCTGCTCTCGAAACAACGAGGGGCCGGGATCCCGCCTTCGCCAAAGTACGCGCAGATAGTCGGGTCCCTGACCCGGCGCGCTCTCATTAGCATCTGTGCCATGATCCGCGCCGGTGGGCCCAGCCTAGAAATCTCCCTTTCGTACGCGCAGTGCAGGAATACTTGGTCGACCAGGGTCTGGATATCCACCGCGACGCACATCTTGCTCGTGAAAATCATCAGGCGGGTCGTCCCCTCTTTGTCGTCTTTGAAGAAGTCATTGATAATCGACATTAGAAACTTGCTGGTGCTCTTGCAAGTCTGGCCGTCCAGCAACTTGATGAAGTTGCCGTCCTGCCACGTCGCCCTGATCCTGTTCTCTCGCTCGTAGATCTCTTTCTCCTCCTGAGTGCGTTTCTTCGGGTCTCTGTTGACAGTCGTCCGGACGTTGCCTCTTGTACCGGGAGCGCAAGGCCTCACGGACGCGATTTCAGGGAACAGCTTCTGTAGCGTGTCATACAGGGCTGCCGCCGCTCGCTGCGTATGGCATGCGACCAGCATCTTGCGCCCGTTGTTCAAGCCGTCTACGATTTTCCCCAGCCAGTCATCAAACTCTGACACCACCAGCAAGCCTCTCCGCAGGTGTGGGGGCACGTACTTGTAGTAGTGGAACCGTATGTCGTTTTGTGCCTCCTCCAGTGACGCTCTCCCTTCCCTTCGCACAGCAACCAGTCGCGCAGGTGCGGTGACTTGTCACAGTCCTTGTCCAAGATAAGTACCCTCTCGGCCATCCCGCACAGCGCCCTGAAGATGACGTCGTTCTGTCGCAGGTTGGTCCCATTGGTCTCGACAGAAATGCTCTGATTGAAGATGAGCATCGCTTCGTCGACGACTACCATCTGGTACAACTGGAACTCTGCCCTGTCCTTGGCCTATGTAGAGGCAGACATTAGCTTTCAGATAGACTCGTACTGGATCATGATAATGTGCGCGTCGTAGATCTTCTTCCTGGTAACGTTCTCGTACATGATCACGCCAGCCGATATCCCGTGGCCCGTCAGGTAGCGCTCCAACCGCGTGTCCGAGTTCTGGGCCTGTGACGTTCGGCCGACGACCCAAACGATCTTGGCGGCGGGGTTCTGCGCCAGCAGTTCGCGAACTGCAGCGAAGCCGCAGTGTGTCTTGCCCATCCCTGTGTGGCCGTTGATCACCGCGTAGCGAGCTTGCTCGAAGGAGACCCTGTGCATCACTCTCTCCTGGTGGCCGTCGCAGCGGAACGTCTTGAGGTACAAGTCTTGCTCCGTGCGGTAGACGATCGTGTGCTGGAAACCAGTGACTTTAGCAGAGTTCCCGTCGGACAGGTCGCGCAGATAAACGGCTTCGCTGTCGCCCGGGTTCTCTCTCACTGGGGTGACTCGCCACTGGAGCTCGCCGGGAGGCGACAGCATCGGGACAGGCTTGCGCACGCCATCCACCACGATCGACTTGCTGTCGGGACGAGGCTTTTCCACGCCAGAGAGCGTGCCGCCGTCCGCGATGTGCTGGTTGAGCTTCACCACGTCGATCTCGGAGGCTCGTACAAACACCGCGTCGTGTACCAGCGTGCTCACGTTGTCTTTGCCAAAGTACTCGATCACGCGTATCATCACTTCGTTCTCGAAACGGGTCGTCAGGAAGTGGACGAACCTGCCCCGCAGGTTGTAGAACTTGATGCGGCCGTCGGGGCTCTCTGTCTGGCTCTTGGTCTTCTCGCACCAGGTGCACAGCTTGGGAAAGTACTTGACGAGCCCTTGCACAGCCAGCTTGACGCTGCATTGCAGGTCGGCCAGAATGGGGTACGCGTCCATTTTGACGTCCGTAGTGGCACCGGGGAGCCGTATCAGCACTCCACCATGCACGAGGCGGAGCATAACGTCCTTGACAAACGCGTCATCCGTGACGCGCAGTGACGCCTTGACGCGGTGGAAGAAGCCTTCACGATCAGTCACGAACTCCCGCAGCGGCGCCAATTCGTCCGCGGGCGACGACTCGAGCTCCGAGGCCAGCCAGTGCAAGAAGAAGGGCACCGAGTTTCGTATGTCCAGCTCGAGCGTGTCAGACAGGGTGAGCCTCCTCAGTTCCCTTGGCGCGGACTGTAGCCCGTGCTCTGCGTACAAGCGGCAGCCTGGCAGAGCGGCGTCAGGGCACTTTTTGGACTTGCGCGGGGCCTGCATCCCGCGCGGCAAGCGGTACGCCACCTCCAGTTTGCCCTTCTTGTTCACGTTGGTGTACAGGGCCAGCAGGTACCGCCTGTAGTTCGGCATCACTCTGTCGTCCTGGAGCAGGTCTCGCACCTTGACCAAGTCCGCTGTCTCGTGCAGCACGAGCGCTGGCTTGCCTCCTCCACTCCCGCTGTTGCACTCTTCGCGCTGCTGTTTCTTCTCTTCGTCCACGTCCTCCTCCTCCTCGTCATTTTCCACTTCATCCACATAGAACTCCACGGGCCCGGGCGAAGGAGGCGGCGAGCAGTCCAGCACGGTTTCCTCGTCCATCGCTGGTCACTATACACATAGACACACACAGAAACGTTTTTTGCTGCATTTTTCCCAAGGAGCGAAAAGTTTTGACGGGTTTTGCGGTACTTTTTTTGAAGGGGCGAAAATTTTGACGGGTTTTGCGGGAACAAGGACATCTTGGCAATACTCTGCATTCCGGCTCAGATCACTTACTTGCTCCAGAGAAGAAGC
Source organism: Paulinella micropora (assembly GCA_019918135.1). Taxonomy (NCBI): domain Eukaryota; phylum Cercozoa; class Imbricatea; order Euglyphida; family Paulinellidae; genus Paulinella; species Paulinella micropora. The sequence goes on from WBZZ01001672.1 coordinate 56,460, forward strand.
AAGTCTGAGGGCGACAAGGCCAGAACCGAACCAGGCCAGGCACGCGTGCCTGCTCAATGGTGGGGGGAAGGGAGAAGGGAGAAGGGAGAAGGGAAAGTAACGGTAAAGCGTGCCGATTCGGGAAAACAACCCCCCCCCCCCCCCCCCCCCCCCCCCCCTTCGGCCCCGATCAGATAAAACGACCCCCCTCTCTCAGGCGCCGCCTGCCGCCAAGTCACCCCCCCCCCCCCCCCTTCCCCATCTCCGATGTCGGTTCAGAGGAAAGTACCACCCCCCCCCCCCCCACCTCTCCTTGGGGCACGCTTGGCCCGTAATATCAGGAGGGGGGTGGTCACGGCTGCCCCGGGGCACGGAGCGGCGCAGACCCCCCCCCCCCCCCCCCCCCTCCCATTACCTGTGCAGATTCTGAGGAAGGGACCCCCCTATCCAGTGCCAATCCAAGGAAAACGACCCCCCCATCCCATAGAGTGCATGCACAATGTTGGAGGGAAAGTACACAATGTCGGCGGGAAGGGAGAAGGGAGAAGGGAGAAGCGTGCCGCCACGCACCACCTCGACCTAAGCTAAGGGAGTAACGGACGGGTACCCAACCACCCTCACAACCAGCCCAGCCGAGAATCACCAAAGTCCCGAGAAAAAAAAATGAAGAGAAAATCTGCCACCGATGGTGCCACCGAGGGTCCCCGTCCCAAGCGCGCGCGCCGCATCCTGCCGGGCGGCCGGCTGAGCGCGCTCGCCCCGCCGGCTAGCTACACCCCCGCCTTCGACCCAACCGCCGTGGCCCAACTGGACGCCGGACGGTCCGCGCACCGGGACGTCGACTGGGGCGACCTGCTGCACAAGGCGGCTACGCAGGGCCTGGACACAAACGACCGGCGTCTGCGGCTGGTCTGCTACCCCTATCAGTGGTCCGCGCCGGCCGCTACCACGCTGCCGCCTGAGGAAGCGTCGCTGCTCTCCCTGCTGGACCTCGACCTGCTCAGTGTGCATATAGATCAGTTCGTGCCTGCCGGCAGATGCGTACCCGACCTACCGCTGGAG
>WBZZ01001673.1:12500-15000 GCA_019918135.1 Paulinella micropora
AAATATTCCAAGGCAGCATACGAAATTTCTGAATTAATATTGATATAAGCTGCAATGCTAACATAAAAGGGCTCCACTATCCATTTTTTCAATTTTTTTATTATTATTTTAAAAATACTTCCAATCTACTTTTATCATAAGTTTGTATTTTAATACTTTTAATAATTTAATTTTTCATTTTATTAATAATTTGAGTTAATAATTTAATTTTTCATTTTATTAATAATTTGAGAAGTAGGTCACCATCTAGTTAAATCAATAGCTCTTGAGCTAACGATTTGTATGGATGATCAGAAGTTAAATTTAACTTCATTAAATCGAAGGCCTAGGCCTAGTAGTAGTAGTAGTAGTAGTAGTAGTAGTAGTAGTAGTAGTAGTAGTAGTAGTAGTAGTAGTAGTAGTAGTAGTAGTAGCAGTAGTAGTAGTAGTAGCAGTAGTCGATCATGCAACACTCATCCATAAACTACGAAATAATATAAATTTTAGCGATAACATCACTACCTTTTTTAAATCATACCTCACGAAACGATACCAAACAGTATTTACCCAATATGCTTGTTCTTATCCACGCAAGATCACACATGGGATCCCGCAAGGTAGCACACTCTCAACAACGCTCTTCATTCTATACATCAATGATATTATACTTTCACTAACACAAGGGACAGTCTTTGCATACGCAGATGACACCACACTTATGATTGCTGCTAAGAATAAAGAACAACTCCAAGAGCGAGCACAAACTGATACAACGAACCTTGTCCACTATTTCTACAGACATAACCTAGTACCCAACCCCACCAAAACCACCTACTCTATCTTCCACAAGCATGAACAGAAGGTGCAGCTGGACTTGACTATCGACTGCAAGAGGCTCCAACAAGAACGAAAGGTAAAAGTATAAGGTACAATCATCCAAAGCAACCTGTCCTTCCGTGAACATATACAATCTATTATATTCCGCCTTCAACCATTCGTCCAAATGTTTCGTTATGTGAACAGCCTACTTCCCACTCACATCCTCCTCCAATTTTACTATGCACATGTATACCCCCTACTTATGTATGGTATCTCTGTATGGAGATCTGATGACTACAACACCATTATACATCCACTCATTACATCCAAAAACGTATAGTCCGTCTGATATGTCTCAAATCATGGAGAACACCTACCAAGCCTCTTTTTGCCAAACTACGCTTACTCAACATACTTAACATGTATAAATATAGCGTATGCATGGATGCACACTCCCTTATTTACCCAGCCTTCAAGGCTTTCCTCCCCCTTTACTGCAACAATATCCGACCAATCACAGCTGTTCATAACTACAACACTAGGCGGTCATCAAAGAAACACGTGTACAACGACTCAACGACGGGTCAATACAGCAGAGCAGCACAAGCACAATGGGATAAGCTGCCAGAGCACCTAAGAGATATCTCATACAAAGCAGAATTCAAAAAGGAACTCAAAGCATATCTCTTAAGGCTGCAAGAACCTGACACTGCCTACGGGCCTAAAGAGGGCGACGGACACCTCATCATCAGATGATACCTGAGCGTGGGACAAAATCAGCGTCTATCACATCCTAAGCCGGAGTGTGGTTGGCCAAACCCCCTTAGGGAGTCACCTCGTGTCTACCATCTTTTGCGAGTGCCACCGTTATATATAGTACTGAGTGAGAATATAACACTTTCAACATATATATATATATATACATATATATATATGTATATATATATAGTACTGAGTGAGAATATAACTCTTTCAACATATATATACATATATATATATATTATATTATATAATATTATATATTATATATTTTATCTATATATATATATTTCCGTTTTTTTTTTTTTTTTTTTTTTTTTTTTTTTTTTTTTTGTCTCGTTCCTCACTGAACTAGAACTTTACTTTGACTTCATAACAGATTAATCTAATACATGTATATATATACATATATATATATTGTTAATTCCATATATATTATTATTATTGTTTATTATTATTATTATTATTATTATTATAACTATAATAATAATAATATTGACATATTTGAGGGAAATCCCGATGAAAAAACCTAGTCACCCTAACCCTAACCCTAACCCTAACTACAAACATACGGACTCTACTTTGCTTCTACTCAGAACTAACGCAATATTATTATTATTATTATTATTATTATTATTATTATTATTATATTATTATTATTATTATTATTATAACATTATTATTATTATTATTATTATTATTATTATGAAAAATCCTAGTCACACTTGCTAAACAGAGTTCCAGCCCAATGGCCTCAAGGCGTTAAACTGTGACGCCAACTCATAACCCTTTGGTGGTAGATGCTGGGGAGGAGGGTCGTTGCGCGCGTAAAAGATCTTAAACTCCGCATATGCTGGTTGATAGCCCAGGACCCAGCAGACACCAGATTGTTATGGGTGGGGTTTCGAGGCAGCTCTAGCAACCGCGCTTGGTGTATGCACTT
>WBZZ01001673.1:22500-25000 GCA_019918135.1 Paulinella micropora
GAGCTGACTGGAGACACTGCCTCCGTGCGCTGTCTGGCGCTGAGCCCAGAGGGGACGCAGCTCTTCGGTGCTGCAGGTTCGGACGGCAATGTGCGCGTCTGGCCGCTAGAGCCGTGCGCCCTCGTGCTGGCCACCGGCATGCCGAAGCTGCTCTCGCAGCACAGAGACAGCCCGCCCGAGGCCCAGGACGTCAAGTGGAGTGGGTACTTGTCCCACCGGCCACAAGAGGCCACAGGCGTCTGCTTCCAGGCGCTAGCTGCCCACGGCAGGCAGCAGAGCGACAGCAAGGCCACAACGCGCTACCCACCGCTCTGCGCCCACGCCTCCACAGACTGGGTCACAGACATCGCGCACTCGGCCGCGTTTGTGGCCTTCTGCACGAAATCATACTTCAAGGACGCCAAGTGCGTGGCAGAGCTGGCCGTGGCGCGAGCGCTAGGGAAGCCCGTGATATGCGTGCGGGAGGAAGAGCAAAACGCAAACGCGCTGCCCTTCCAAGATCTGCAGACGGCAGAACAGGCGATCGTCAGCCACGAGAGGTCCGTCCTTTTGCTGCCATGTCTGGGGATGGATGTTAGGTAGGTAGGTAGAGAGGTAGGTAGGTAGGTAGGTAGGTAGGTAGGTAGGTAGAAAGATAGGTAGATAGATAGATAGATAGATAGATAGATAGATAGATAGATAGATAGATAGATAGATAGATATATAGATAGATAGATAGAGATAGATAGATAGAGATAGGTAGGTAGGTAGGTAGGTAGGTAGGTAGGTAGGTAGGTAAATAGATAAATAGATATATAGATAGATAGATAGATATAGATAGATAGATAGATGGATGGATGGGTGGATGGATGGATGGGTGGGTGGGTGGATGGATGGATGGATGCATAGGTGAGTGGCATGGATGGATGGATGGGATGGATGGATGGGATGGATGGATGGATGGGATGGATGGATGGTGGGATGGATGGATGGTTGGGATGGATGGATGAATGGATGGAATGGATGGATGGATGAGATAGATGAGATAGATGGGTGGATGGGATGGGATGGATGGATGGATGGATGGATGAGATGGATGGGATGGATGGGTGTGTGGAGTGGATGGGATGGATGGATGGATGGATGCATTCCATCCCATCCATCCCATCCATCCATCCATCCATCCATCCGATGGAGGGGATGGATGGATGTCTGGTGGGATGAATGGATGGATGGGATGGATGGATGGATGGATGGATGGATGGATGTCTGGTGGGATGAATGGATGGATGGGATGGATGGATGGATGGATGGATGGGATGGATGGGATGGGATGGATGGATGGATGGAATGGATGGATGGGTGGATGGGATGGGATGGATGGGTGGATGGGATGGGATGGATGGGATGGATGGGATGGATGGATGGGATGGATGGGTGTGTGGAGTGGATGGGATGGATGGATGGGATGGATGGATGGATGGTGGGATGGATGGATGGATGGGATGGATGGATGGGATGGATGGATGGATGGATGGATGATTGGATGGGATGGATGGATGGATGGAATGGATGAATGGATGGAATGGATGGATGGATGGAATGGATGGATGGATGGGATGGATCCCCCGGATGGGTGGATGGGATGGATGGATGGATGGGATGGATGGGATGGATGGGATGGATGGATGGATGGGATGGATGGATGGGATGGATGGATGGAGGGATGCCATCCATCCCATCCACCCAACCATCCGACGTATGGGATGGATGGATGGATGGTGGGATGGATGGATGGATGGGATGGATGGATAGATGGGATGGATGGATGGATGGGATGGATGGATGGGATGGATGGATGGATGGATGGATGGATGGATGGATGGATGGAGGGATTTATGGGGTGGATGGATTTATGGGGTGGAGGGATTTATGGGGTGGATGGATGGATGGATGGATAGATGGGATGGATGGATGGATGGATGGATGGATGGATGGATGGGATGGATGGATGGATGGGATGGATGGATGGGATGGGATGGATGGGATGGGATGGGATGGATGGATGGGATGGGATGGATGGATGGGATGGGATGGATGGATGGGATGGGATGGATGGGATGGGATGGGATGGATGGGATGGGATGGATGGATGGGATGGATGGATAGATAGATAGATAGATAGATAGATAGATAGATAGATAGATAGATAGATAGATAGATAGATAAGATAGGATAGGATAGGATAGGATAGGATAGGATAGGATAGGATAGGATAGGATAGGATAGGGTAGGGTAGGGTAGGGTAGGGTAGGGTAGGGTAGGGTAGGATAGATTAGGATAGATTAGGATAGATTAGGATAGATTAGGATAGATTAGGATAGATTAGGATAGATTAGGATAGATTAGGATAGATTAGGATAGATTAGGATAGATTAGGATAGATTAGGATAGATTAGGATAGATTAGGATAGATTAGGATAGATTAGGATAGATTAGGATAGATTAGGATAGATTAGGA
>WBZZ01001673.1:30000-32500 GCA_019918135.1 Paulinella micropora
GGCAGAGAAGAAGGCGAGAGAGGAGGCGGAAGCCAGGCTGGAGGAGGCGGAAGCCAGGCTGGAGGAGGAAGCCAGGCTGGAGGCCCTGCAGGCGGAGTTGCAGCGCATGCGGCAGGAGCTGGCTCAGAGCGGTATTAAGTAAATAGAATAAAGTATTCAAGTCACTGAAGTTGCAGTGCAGTGTATATAGCTAGTAGTAATATCATACTAACTTCCGAAGTTAAAACACGGTGCTGGCGGTATTATACTATACTAACTTAAATTTAATACTGGTAAAATTAGTCAATTAATTTTTGATCAGTTGGTTTGCAGTGGCACTGTCTGAGCACTCCACAGTCACTGGCTTTAGAGCCGGGTGGTGGCGGCGTTCAGGGCGGGGGCCGCAGGAGCAGACTTACAATAGGCCGGATGACCGCATGACATTCAAGTTACTGACAAACCAGGCTTGATTTTTATTTTTACGCAAACACTGTCAACTTTATTCATATTAATAATAGAATACTTTATTATTAATATTATTGTAATAAAGTAAAAATTTGATATTATAATTAACTTAGTAATTTTTTTGAAGTTTTCAAACCGTAGGCTTTTCAACCGTCAGGCTTTTTTTTTTTTTTTTTTTTTTTTTTTTTTTTTTTTTTTTAAGTTTTTTTTCCGAGGCACAGTCACTTGGAATCTAAGACAACGAAGTTAATGATTGTGATTAAATACGTAACCGTAGTACTACATGATGATAATATAATAATAGGCAGAATACGAGATAAGATCAAATATATATATATTATAACTTCATTAATATATAAAGGAAATGCCATCATGATTGAAATAACTGAGCAGGCCGCGCAAAAACAAGCAACCCGGGCCGCAAGGATAGTACTAGCGATGCAGAAAAAAACTTAGTGAGGAAAGGAAGAGATGCTAAGTCATTATCCCCCGCCGCAGGAGCAGACTTGTTAATATTCACCGTGTGACAATAGGCCACTGCATTGACATTCAAGTTATTAATACTGACCGTCACTGAACCGTAGGCTTGATTTTTATTTTTATACACGCAAACACTGCAGTTTTAATACATAGAATCATAGTGATGAATTTATTATTAATACAGTCACCTATTGATATGAAGTTCAAGTATTGTATTAACTTTTTTTTTTTCAGTTTCGATGGCTTGTTCAACTAGTCAGTGACTGAGTCGGGTGGCGCCCGCCCCGGGCTCGGAGGCCGGCTCAGTGTGCAGTGCTGGGAGCCGTCGCCACTTGAAAATTAATACCGATCAATTAGGTGATTGCGTTATTTCAAGTTAACTATTATTGATACCAAGTCCTACTATAATCGATGATTAATCACGTGACTCACATGCTTGCTTTTCACTGCCTCTATTACCGGTATTCTTTGTGGTGGCTGGTTTACTGGTTGCGGTGTTGAGTGGCACGAGCAGCCACCACCGCCGGGGCCGACCGGGTGATATTAATTCATATGATCATAAAACTTAATAACGTTGTTATTAATATGAATGATAGTGATTATTATTAATGTCACTGTGCTCTATTTTTTGCGGTGGCTGGTTTGAAGGTGGCTGCGTGCAAGGGCCGGAGCGGACACGGGCCGACCGGGCGATAGCGGGGAGAGCCGTTACTCGAACACTTCATACTGCAGCAGATAAAGCAAAATCACATCATGCGTGCTAGTATATGGAAAAAAAGGAGGAAAGGAGAGAGAGAGAGAGAGGGGGGGGGGGGAAGGGAGGAGGTGGAGGAAGGGAGGAGGAGGAAGGAGTGAGGAGGAAGGAGGGACGGATAAGGAGGAGTGAGGGAGGAAGAGGAGAAGGAGGAGAAGGAATAGGAGAAGGAGGAGGATGAGAAGAAGGAGGAAGAGAAGGAGGAGAAGGAGGAGAAGGAAGAGGAGAAGAAGAAAGGAGGAGGAGGAGGAGGAGGAGAAGGAGAAGAAGAAGAAGAAGAAGAAGAAGAAGGAGACGAAGAAGAAGAAGAGGAAGAAGAGGATAAGGAAGAAGAAGAAGAAGAAGAAGAAGAAGAAGAAGAAGAAGAAGAATTATAACCACCACCGCCTCCAACACCACCATCACCACCACCACCACAACAACAACAACAATAGCAACAACAACAACAGCAACAACAACAACAGCAGCAGCAGCAGCAACAACAACAACAACAACAATAACAACAATAGCAACAACAACAGCAACAACAGCAGCATCAACAACAACAACAACAACAACAACAACAACAACAATAATAATAATTTTGCATCCACAACAACAACTTTATCATCTCCATCATCACCATCAACAACAACAACAACATCACCATCAACAAGATGGCAGCGCTACCAGGATTTGCCGTGCATGACGAGCAGGACGTGTAGGTCGTGTTTGATGCTCTCGGGAACCAGCGCGTTCAAACGCTCATAACTAACACACGCGTTATGCATGCTATGTTTGCATGTCATGTCTGGTCAATATATTAGAAAGTGTCAGTCGTGT
>WBZZ01001674.1:0-40181 GCA_019918135.1 Paulinella micropora
GATGTACGTGCTCGTAATTGCTGTTTACCTCGATGTTGGTCACGAAGCAAGACTGTAGCAATATGAACTCTGCTGTGCACATGAAGTCAAGACTGACAAAAACGCGATTGACAGTCCCATGAGCTCTTGATACAAAAAAAAAAAACCTCATAAGCCATTTTAGGAATATTTTTCCAATTAGTATCTTAGTAGTGAGGTTGGTGATTTGTGATCAAGATGAGTAAAAGGCGACGCCAACCTTCATGTTTAGGGTCCACCGATTTTATCATGCATGTCAGTTTTATCTATCTATCTATCTGTCTATCTATCTATCTATCTTCCTGTATCAGTCCCTTCCGTGCAAACATCACGGCTTAGCTGGGCATCGGGTTAATACTTTACCCACAGACTTCCTTGGTTGACGAAATCAGAAGCTCCTTTTTTCTGACATTAGTCGATATCTCATCAGTTGATCTCATCACTTACTCCACGAAGTGAACCAAGGCCACTTGAGGTGTCACTGACCCTCCCTTGGGCTTGGTTTTTTGAAATGGGTGCCATCTGTCGACAGACAGAGAATTAGGGGATGGTGTGGGTGTGCTGGGCCCGTGGTGGGGTGCCTTATGTGTGCCTAGCCATACGCCTATAAGTCACATGCCGAAATAGCGACGGGAAGCTTTCTCGCTTGTTGAGCCCGGAATAAAACCCACAGTGCTCTGTCGGTTTATGCTAGACTGTCGATGTCACAGTCTCGAAACTCCATCTGCTTACTGGGCCCTCTGTAATGGAGGTGGGAGCTCGTTCTGCAAGGGGCGCTTATGGAACGAGCCCTGGCCCCGCCTGGTACTAGGGAGCTTTGGTATCGCCTGTATCAGTCCCTTCCGTGCAAACATCACGGCTTAGCTGGGCATCGGGTTAATACTTTACCCACAGACTTCCTTGGTTGACGAAATCAGAAGCTCCTTTTTTCTGACATTAGTCGATATCTCATCTATCTATCTATCTGTCTATCTATTTATATCTATATCTATCTATCTATCTATCTATCTATCTATCTATCTATCTGTTTTCTTTGGTTGGATGATCGCTACTATCTATCTATCTATCTATCTATCTATTTTACTTATCTGTTTTCTGTGGTTTGATGATCGCTCCTGTATCAGTATTAATATCAATAATCGAGTTTTAAAACATGTTTTAACAATAATAAAAGTGTCGACCGACCGGTCAAATCTTTAAAACTTGTCAAAGACGCTCACAATGGTGGCGCCGCCTCACACCAACGGGAACGGCAAAGTAGTATTCACAAATTCGAATCTACAAATTCAACCCGAACCGTTCCGTGACCTGAGACTAGAAAATTATTATTGAGCAGTCGATTAGCCTAAGGTTTTTATTCATTTAATTCATTATTAATATAGTGATAAAAGTAGTATCGCGTTCATATTATTAATACTATTACTACAGTGACAGAGTCTTTCTTTCCCAGCATGATTAAGGCTGGATATTCAACTAATAATGTAGTAGTCAACTTGATATACAATACCGCCGCTGTATTAATACTATTCAAGTGACACTGATACAGTAACTTGAGGTCATCATAAGTTTTTTACACAAGCAGTGCCAGGGACTGCTTTACAGACGGTAGCAGTTGGCATGATGATGAGTCTGAGTCATTGATATTACTATCGGATGATCATGTGCGGGCGGCCATGTTGTACTATCCCCAACGATAGCTCAATGGAAGAGTAAGTCGGTAATATAACCAAACACAGTCCTCAAAAAAGAGAATGATGTCTCGTCATATTAGCTCAGTGACGCAAAGACAAAAAGCCGCCAAAAGACCAGGATCAAATTGGCATTTCAGATGTGTCCGGCCCTTTGGGAGGCTACTCATTGTGGAACCTTTACCGATCCCTCGCAGGATCAATCCGGGCTACCTAGCAAGACTGTTCAAGCTAGTCGGAAGCGCACTTTAATAATACATGTAAGTAAGAGAACTGAACCGCGGCGTCACAGATTGCCACGTCACAAAACTAAGACAAGTGTAACGGAACTAAGGTAGAGGTACAATGACTGTATCCTCAGTACTGACTACTTATCTAGAAATTTCTACTAAGACTGATTCAGTCAATACTGCCACTAGTGTGACAAAGTATAGTGTCCGCTGTATCACTTAATAATTAAGTGGAATTAGCACTGTCCGTCCTTATGACAAATCAACTACCCAGGTAACGGTAACTCCGGGTAACGTCGGAAATGAAATAGGAATAACGCTCCCCCTTAGTTATTTGTCATGACTACGTCACTAATATATCAAGTTCAGTCTAGTCTAACATAAAAAAAAAAAAAAATCAAGCGCTTCCCGTTAGGGGTATCAAAAAGTCACAAAAATATATATATATAAAATGGTAGGGGTGTGAAGAAACAAGTGAAGAGAAAGAAAAGCGAGCTATATGAGTAGAAATAAAGCTCTCCAGTGTCTTGTGCCACCAGAGCCGACGAAAAGGTCTGGTGGGGTTCGCCACCCGCCACCAACTGCCTCGGCCTCGCGATCCAATCTCCACGCGCGTCCAGATCAACACCTATAGGAGTATCACTCACACAACAAGGAGAAAACAACACAAAATATCGTGAAACACCCGTAATCATTCCGGAGTACCCGGAATGTCAACCGTAAATTTGTTAAGCAAATAATAAAATTGCTCACGGGGTAACGGTTTTGTAAGTAAATCTCCTATCTGCTTTTTAGTTCCTACCTTTATAAACTTAATCTCTCCATCTCTCTGTAGGTGGTGAATGAAATGCAATTCGAGAGGCAAATGTTTAGTGCGAGGGCCGGATAATCCCCTCTCACCCGCGAGAATTGTCTGTGAATTATCCTCAAAAATTTCAACTGCACCCTTTTGCGGAATTCCGAGTTCCTGTCTGACATGGCCTACTGCTAGTCCCTCTCTGATACATTCAGCAGCAGCGTAAATTTCCGCGTCATTCGAACTAAGTGCTATCCTACTCTGTCTTTTAGAAAGCCATCCTGGGTCTTCGCCCCACAAGATTATATAACCTGTGCGAGACTTACCGGTTTTTGGACAAACTTTATGTGCGGCATCAGGCCACAGCGTGACTTTAGGGTAGGTCTTACCCTGTTGTACGGATTTTGGCCCGTGAAAAGCTAAACCGCGAAAAGACTTGATTAAATAGCGCAAAATTCTGCCTAACATAGCGTAGGTTATACCTTTATCTATGGTTTGCATGACGCTTGCAGCATTGAGTGCTTGCTCAACATCTGGCCTCGTCATCTTGGCTAAATAAAGCAAACTGCCTACTATACTCGGAATAGACATTTTACGCAAACTGGCTTCCTCCGACATTGCTTCTGGTGATTGGTCTACTGCTGGAGTACTAACCGGACGAGAATTTGCGTATCCTGTCTCACGCTGGTGCAAGACGATTCTGTCTTTCTCATGCACTATCTCGATACCTTTGAATTCCTTTGCGACTCCTAGCCTCTTTAGCGGGTAATACTGTTCTAACGCAGACGCGAATTTTTCATAAGCTTCTTTGCTTGGTGCGGAAAATATCAAATCATCTACGTGAAATATTCCCACTATAGCTTCTCTTATAGGCTTGTCTTTCTCTACGAACATACATAAATCGGAGTCTAACAGCCTAAATCCTAATTCTTCTAACTTAGGGGCTAGTATGTCATACCACCTTCTACCTGCCTGCGGCGCACCATACAAAGCACCATCGACACGCAATATCATCCCCTCTTTTCCCTCTCTATCCATTACATCAGGTGGGTAAGCAAATACCGGGTCTTGCATGCGGGCATTTAGATAAGCATTTTTGAAATCAATTCCATAAAGCTTATTACCATGCCAGGCAGTTAGTTTAGCAAGCATGAGCAGTGAGCGGTGTGAGGCACAAGGAACGAACAACTGGTCGGGGTTATAGCTGACTCCTGGTTCTAACATGTCTCCTCTCAAAGCTAATCTAGACTTAACAAACTTCTTTCCGTTCTCGTCTATCTTCACTTTGTGAACCCAAGTGAGCCTAACTATCTTACTAACACCAGCCTTCTTGGCTTCGCTGTAATTAACCCACGTGTACGTCTTGAAATCCTTAAGGGACTGTATCTCCTTCTTCATGCCTTCTAACAACTCTTTCGCTGTCAATCCCTGCTCTGCTATCTCTTTTGGTAGACGAATGTTAAGATAAAGCAAAAATTCGTTTGGCTCATTCATGCATCTATCATAACATAACATAGCACTCTCCAACTCTCCAGCAGGCAATACGGACTCTCCCTCACTTACCTTGTACTTAATGATCTCAGAATCTAGCATCTTTTCTAGTCTGTCCTCAAACTGAACAAAGTGAGATGGCTTAGGTTGTCTTCTTACTTTTAACCTCTCTTTGGGAGCACACTTTTGCTTTACTATACCTGTGCGTACTTTGTTTTCCCAGCCTCGCCCGTATGTCTTCTCTGCCCACTCATCTCCCCACTCTCTCGCAAGTACTCTCACTCTCACTGCCTCTAGTTCCCGAACCTCAACTACTTTTTGTTTTCGTTTTAGTTCACTATGCGGTCGTGATGGTTCCGAGCTTTGCGGTTGTAATGGTGGTTGGTGTGCTTGTCGTCTTATGCGTTTTCCTTCATGAACTATGTTAGCTTCAGTGATCTTGTCACTTTGCTCCCACGTTCTTCCCTTACTAGGTTGCTCACTCTCTTCATATGCTCTTCTCTCGTGCTGTGTTTGAGGATCAGATGCATCTGTGAGTGCGTGTGCATGTCCTAGTCCTGTGTTGATTGTCTGCGGGGTTGTGTCTGTGGGATGGGGTGCAGCTGTCGATGTGGTGTCGATGTCCTGTGTTGTAAAGCTATCTTGTGTTGATGTGTGTTTGCCATCTAAACTGTCTCCCCCTGTGTTCCCTCCATACTCCCCCTGTTCTTGTTGACTTTCTGACTGACTAACATCATCGACATGGTCATATGTGTCGTCATCGTCATGAGTCTGTGTCGTGTCCTCTTGTGTGTGGGTGGTGGTAACTGTGGTGGTCGTGGGTGTGGAGTGTGTTTGTTCAACATCGACATCCTTACTCTCACTCTCCCCCTCAGCTACATCCTCATCCCACTCTACGGTTCTGTGTGGGTGTGCATCCTTTCCTATCACGGGTTAAATCGCACGTTCCTAACTCCTGCTATCACTTTGCTACCGTCCCACACTCTGTATAACTCTCTAAATAGGTCATACCCTACTAGCATGACTTTCTTTCCTCTAAATTGTCCTTTTCTACCTTTGCCTGTGTACATCACTCCCATGCATCCTATTGGTCTAAGGTGTGTCAAAAACGGTTTCCTTCCTAACAGCTGTTCATATGGGGACATACCCTTTCTAGGACCTTGGGTGGCAGGCAAAATGTTGTGTAGGGTGGTGGCTGAGTGCTCCATCTCTGCCCAGAAAGAAATGGGCAGATGTGCGTGATAACGCATGGCCCTCGCGGCCCCAGCCGTGATGTCATTGGCTTTCTCAGCAATAGGGTTACCATCCTTGTCCCCCGTTGCCGATGTTTTCCAAATAAACTGTCTAGGCTTCCACCACTCTATCACTTCTTTCGGGACGTCAAACTCTTGATCACATCTTATTTCTTGTACTCTATTTCCTGTCTGTCTCCATAAAACGCTACTGCTTGCCTAAGGCAATCAATAAACTCATTTTTATGCGAAAGATAATAATCTTTAATAAACAACGAGTAATCGTCCGTAACCGAAAATTTATGTCTCTTCCCGTGTATTGAGCGACTGACCACGTTCCGGTATCTAAGTGTAGTACTACTCCTGGCTTACTAGCTCTCTCTATTCTGTTGACCTTAAATCTAGGCAACTGCTTCGCCTTACCTATCATGCAGGCTTCGCAGAACTCTACCTTTCTCTCGTCTCCTACTACCTTTATGCCTAATGCATTTGCCTGAGCTCTCATCTTCTTAATGCAATAGTGTCCACAAGCATAGTGAAACAGTTCTATATCTACCTTTCTAATTGAACCTGGCTTGCGGGTTTAAAACTCTCTCCGTATGCGGGGTGTCGGGCAAGCTTTGCGAGCAATCCTCTTTATGAGATCGTCCTCATCAAATGGATGTGTTCTGTGACTCTCTACCTCTCCTTTCATCGCAATGTAGTCGTTCAACCATGCATCAACATTTTGTCCGGGTTTTGGATACATATTCTCAAATATTTGCGCTTTGATATTCTTGCTTACCCCGGAGATTGAACCGAACTTTGCTCTGACTGCCTCTATCAGCTCTATCGGTCCTGTCACTGTTTTAGTGCGCAAGTAACGTACAACAACAGGGTGAGAAAAAGCGACAGAAAGAATGAGTTGCAGTGTTCGCATGCGTTCATAATGCTTCTTCTCTTTCTGTATAGTTCTTACTCTTAATGTGTATGCTCGTTTAGACTCTTTTCTCTTCTCTCGCTTCAGTCTCTTAGCTCTCTTCTCTTTCCATTGTGTCTTCTGTTCATCAGACATTTTTGCCCGCTCTTTCGGTTTGTCTGCTGCAGGCGTCTTTCCTTCATCCTTCTTCGTTTTGGGTCTCTGCCTACCGCCGTCTGAGGTACTGCCTTCTGTCTCTGATTCTGAGTCTGGAGTGTCTTCTGACTCTGGCTCGTCTGGCAACTCCCATTCCTCTACTTCCATTGCTTTTGCAGGGTCGTAGGGATATTTAACCTTCGCCTTAGCTGGGGCATGGAATGCCAGCTTAACACACTCTCCATGCCAGGCACTGATGCCTTTCGCATAGTTCTCTATCTTGTAACAAAAGTCAGAATAGTTCCGAGTTGTTCCATCCAACTGCGGGATGTACTCTTGCTTTAAACCCATGCGTTTCTCGGTTCCAAGGCTCATAACCTTTGGGAGGCTACTCATTGTGGAACCTTTACCGATCCCTCGCAGGATCAATCCGGGCTACCTAGCAAGACTGTTCACGCTAGTCGGAAACGCACTTTAATAATACATGTAAGTAAGAGAACTGAACCGCGGCGTCACAGATTGCCACGTCACAAAACTAAGACAAGTGTAACGGAACTAAGGTAGAGGTACAATGACTGTATCCTTAGTACTGACTACTTATCTAGAAATTTCTACTAAGACTGATTCAGTTAATACTCCCACTAGTGTGACAAAGTATAGTGTCCGCTGTATCACTTAATAATTAAGTGGAATTAGCACTGTCCGTCCTTATGACAAATCAACTACCCAGGTAACGGTACCTCCGGGTAACGTCGGAAATGAAATAGGAATAACGCGGCCAGACGAAATCTATAAATAAGTTTTTTACCGGATAATTCGGGGGGTGATGTCCACAGTACCCCCTCCCAGTTTTTTATCGCGGAACTTCGTTTCCGACATAATACGCTTTGAACTGATTTCTTTTCTGGCTAAGATTCGTTTAGAGTTATGTATGAAGATACATCAACCCACGAATTAGCCGTTATAAAACAGCAATGATACTTGCCCCGGTACCAATCGTAAAAAATACTCTAGCACATTCAGTATCTATATTAAAATCTTCCTCTTTCTTCTGTCGATAAGATATGTAGTATGTCCAAGTATAATGTTTTATGGTTGAGTAATAATGTAATGTCGCCATTTCCATATATATGTAATAACCGGTCGTCGGTTTCCATAAATACATTTACTTTTTGTGAAGACATACCCTTGTATAAATCGGTATCATTTAATATAGTGTCAGGTGATCAAGTCTGACGACTATATCCGAAGTTGGGTTGAGTGCGCCCTAACCTTGCGATATGCCGATACAAGTAGAGATCGATGGAATCCGGTGTAGCAGTTCATGTTATTAAAATATATCAGTTCTTAATTAGACTGTAGAGTCTTTAATGAGATCATCATTCTGGTACTAATGCGGGTCGTATCCAGGAAACACCATCGCTCACTCAAATAGCGATCCCGTAACGGTGCTGTTTCGTGGCCGTCTCGTCTGTCTCTGCCGAAGCAAGAGAATAGAATGCTTATTTTTTGTCAGCTGTGTCTTGTTAATCTCTAGAAGAATGAATGCTGTAGTAGCTTTAATATCTAAGTAAGGTTGTCGGGACGATATAACAAAGGAATCGCGTAACTTTGGGATCCCATTTTTTCCCAAATTTTCTAAGGTTTTGGCTGGTTTTTTCAAAACTCTCAGGATACGTGTAGAAACGATGCCGATGCTAGGAAAACTTATTAAAACGATATTAAAACATGTTTTTATTAATTTAGACTGACTTTGACTTCACTTCAACAGTACTCCGGAGGCGGTCCGGACCTGTCTGACATACGTATTTTTCGAGTTTTCGTACATGTCAAATCAGCGGGTTTTGATAGCAAATTCAAGGGCGATGCAGGAAAACATGTTTTTAATGTTTGCAACTATTTACTATTGCAGTCTGAGCTCATTCTAAGAATGTTTACGGACTTGGAGCCACGGGCGCAGACTTGCACTGACTCAGCAGTGTACTACACAACTACACCCAAGTCAGAGCATAGTCGTGCGTCCTCTGCTACAAAATCAGCGTAAAATGGCAGACAATCGATATAATTACTAAATTATCATTATTTCCTGACATTTCACTTATTGTCAGCCATATAGAATGACTTTGTGACTTGACTTGGGCGTGCGTGCTGTCACGGTCACACAGCGAACGCTAACCCAAGTCAAGGCACCGACAAAAAAGGGAAGGCACAAAGCGGCATAAGCGGCGATGTTTGTATTTCTACTTGTTTTCAAGGTAAAAAAATAGCTGCCCATCCAAGACAGCTAGCTCTTGTTGGATTTGAACTTGATCTGACTGACTAACAGCCCCCACCATCACATAGCCTTCAGTGTCGCCTACATAAACAGACAAAATATTTAAGGCAACATGCAGCGACCGAGTACCTTTACGAGCGCCGCATTGCCATGGACGCCAAGGCGAAATCAAAGTATGGGTTGCCTCCGGCGGGCGAGGCTGGCAAGTTGGTGACAGTGCTGGCAGCGGTGCTGCGTGCAGGGGATCCGGACGTGACCGCTATGCCTACCCTCTCACACAATCTCTCTACCATTCTCTCCAACAGATCCTCCTTGTCAATTGCTGGAGGTTGTGGTTTGTTGCCGGTTTTGGTGATTTTCTTCTCAACCGGTTCATCCTCACCATCCTCTGCCTCGCCCTCATCTGCCTCTTGCACACGTGGAGTATTTTTCTTACTACCCTTTATCTTATTGTGTTTTGTTTGTTCTGCTTTTTGCTTTTGTTTTTCTTCTTGTTCTTTTTCCTGTGCTTCTTTTGCCTGTCTTTCCCGTTCTTGCTGCTGTCTGTCTTCTAACAACTTAGTTATGTTCTGAGTGTGCTTGCCTAGTGCGATCGCTAGCATGGCTTCAACCTGGCCCGCGGTAAGGGAGGCAGG
This sequence comes from Paulinella micropora, assembly GCA_019918135.1. Lineage (NCBI taxonomy): Eukaryota > Cercozoa > Imbricatea > Euglyphida > Paulinellidae > Paulinella > Paulinella micropora. The sequence goes on from WBZZ01001674.1 coordinate 9,420, forward strand.
CGCTTCTCCTCCCTCCTCCTCCTCCTCCTCCGCCTTCTGCACCCACAATGTATTTGCAGAAATAAAAGCGAACAGCGTTTGCATACGGAAAGCTAAAGCAGATTATGTGAGATTATGTAATATTAGAAGCTTTACCTTACTCACAGACTTGGACTTGTCTTTGGGCTTCTTGCCCCCCGACGGAGTTTCTACACATAATTGACACACACCATAAAGTCCGGACATAAATGCAGCAGCAATATGCAACGATGGACGAAAATCAAATGAGTTTCCTTACTTTTGTTGTTGGTCTTGGGCTTTTTGGTTGCTGGCTCCGGCATTATAACCTCCTCGACCTCCTCCTCGTCTCCGTCCATGCCTGCAGTAGTTTCTGCATATACACACACATAAAACTCAGACTTGCGAGGCAAGGCAAGAAACAGCCTGACCATTTTTGAGGTTTTTGACCCTGAGAGAATTTCGCGGCATAGTCACGGCGGCGGAGTTGGACTTGGGGAGTTTCTAAACGACAAGGTGGGGGGGGGGGGGGAGAGGTAAAGACAAAGAAAGAAAAAAAGAAAGAAAGAAAGAAAAAAAGAAAAAAAAAAGAAAGAAAAAAAGAAAGAAAAAAGAAAGAAAGAAAGAAAAAGAAAGGAAGGAAAAGAAAGAATGTGTGTATGTACATTTGCTTCGGCAGCACAGTCCGCCAGAAGGAACTCCAGCTTTCTCCACTTGCGAAGAAGGGGGGGGATGGTGGGATTCCCAACGTACGGCTTAAACAAGGGGGCTATATCTTTGTCGAAGTCCAAGGGTGAATCTCCAAGGTAGACGGAGCGCTTGTAGTTGAAAACGTAAAAGCCCAGCAGCTGCAGATGCTTCGAGTCTGCAACCCCGTCCCCGGTGGTGTCGACTTCCCGAACGGCCATGATGTAGCGTTTGGTGCCTAAATTGAGGAAAGAAAGAATAAATTAACAACAAATCAATAAATAATAACAACAATATTAACAACAAAAGAGAGAGAAAGAGAGGTGGGGGGGGGGGGAGAGAGACACTGCAGGAAGAAGAAGAAAAAGAAGAAGAAAGAAAGAATAAAAAAAAGGGGGGGTGGGAGAGGAAGACAATGACAGAAATACTATTAGAGAGATAGAGGGCGAGAGAGAGAGAGAGACCTGTCAGAGAGAGAGAGAGAGAGAGAGGCAGAAGGAATTTTTACTTCGGTTTCTGTCGGCTTGACCCTTTTTGCGCCAATCCGGTGGAAAGATCAAGGCTAGCCTGCAAGGGACAGTGGATGGCGTGAGGGTGGGACTGGGGAGGGAGAGAGAGGGGGGGGGGGAGAGAGAGAGAGAGAGAGAGAGAGAGAGAGAGAGGGGGGGGGGGGGGGGGGGGAGAGAGACCCAGGAGCGCTTGCTGTTTCCCATTCGCAGGTTTCCACTTGCGTCTTGGGGCCCAACAGAAAATCGTGGTACTTGGTCAGCCTGACGTTGAGTACCAAGGCTCCCTCCCGGACCTTGTTGTCGTCCGTCGTCAGCTTCAACAGCAAGCTTCCCCCCGTCCCAACATCAACAACATCAGCAACAACAACAACAACAGAAAAGACAAGAAGAAGAAGAAGAAGAAGAAGAAGAAGAAGAAGAAGAAGAAGAAGAAGAAGAAGAAGAAGAAGAAGAAGAAGAAGAAGAAGAAGGAAAAGGAGGAGGAGGAGGAGGAGGGGGAGAAGAAGAAGAAGAAGAAGAAGAAGAAGAAGTATGTATGTATGTATGAAAGTTTGTATGTTTGTATGTATGTATCTATGTATGTGTGTATATGTATGTATACCAGTCCAACAACAACAAGTTACAACAACAACAACAACAACAACAACAACAACAACAACAGAAAAGAGAAGAAGAAGAAGAAGAAGAAGAAGAAGAAGAAGAAGAAGAAGAAGAAGAAGAAGAAGAAGAAGAAGAACAGAAAAGAAGAAGAAGAAGAAGAAGAAGAAGAAGAAGAAGAAGAAGAAGAAGAAGAAGAAGAAGAAGAAGAAGAACAACAACAACAACAGAAAAGAGAAGAAGAAGAAGAAGAAGAAGAAGAGGAAGAAGAGGAAGAAGAGGAAGAAGAAGAAGAAGAAGAAGAAGTATGTATGTATGTATGAAAGTTTGTATGTTTGTATGTAATAAAATGTATCTATGTATGTGTGTATATGTATGTATACCAGTCCAACAACAACAAGCTACAACAACAACAACAACAACAACAGAAAAGAGAAGAAGAAGAAGAAGAAGAAGAACAGAAAAGAGAAGAAGAAGAAGAAGAAGAAGAAGAAGAACAACAACAACAACAACAACAGAAAAGAGAAGAAGAAGAAGAAGAAGAAGAAGAAGAAGAAGAGGAAGAAGAAGAAGAAGAGGAAGAAGAAGAAGAAGAAGAGGAAGAAGAGGAAGAAGAAGAAGAAGAAGAAGAAGAAGAAGAAGAAAAAGAAGAAGAAGAAGAAGTATGTATGTATGTATGAATCTTTGTATGTTTGTATGTATGGATGTATGTGTGTATATGTATGTATACCAGTCCAACAACAACAAGTTACAACAACAACAACAACAACAGAAAAGAGAAGAAGAAGAAGAAGAAGAAGAAGAAGAAGAAGAAGAAGAAGAAGAAAAGAGAAGAAGAAGAAGAAGAAGAAGAAGAAGAAGAAGAAGAAGAAGAAGAAGAAGAAGAAGAAGAAGAAGAAGAAGAAGAAGAACAACAACAACAACAGAAAATATAAGAAGAAGAAGAAGAAGAAGAAGAAGAGGAAGAAGAGAAACAAGAAGAAGAAGAAGAAGAACAGAAAAGAGAAGAAGAAGAAGAAGAAGGAGGAGGAGGAGGAGGAGGAGGGGAGAAGAAGAAGAAGAAGAAGAAGAAGAAGAAGAAGAAGAAGAAGAAGAAGAAGTATGTATGTATGAATGTTTGTATGTTTGTATGTATGCATCTATGTATGTGTGTATATGTATGTATACCAGTCCTGATATTTCTTGCCGGAAGCAAACGTGAAGGTAGTGGGCGTCTCCCAGACCCTCACCTTTCCATCTGGGCATGGAGGTAGATCAGATTCCTCTGCTTTCGGTGTGGGAGTTGATGGTGGTGTGGGAGTAGTAGTAGTAGTTGATGTTGAAGTAGTAGTAGTTGGTGATGTTGAAGTAGTATTAGATGGTGATGTTGAAGTAGTAGTAGATGGTGATGTTGAAGTAGTAGTAGATGGTGATGTTGAAGTAGTAGTAGATGGTGATGTTGAAGTCGTAGTAGATGGCGATGTTGTAGTAGTTGTAGCTGGTGATGTTGTAGTAGTAGTAGCTGATGATGTAGTAGTAGTAGTAGCTTTTTGTTCCCTGCCCGGCTTCTTGGCACGGGCCGTCGCCTTCGTCGCCTTCGCCTTCGGGGCAGGAGGCTTCGGGGCAGGGGGCTTCGTTGCCGGAGGGTCCACATGCGGAGGCTTTTTCCCTTCAACAGAGCCGTTGCTTCCGTCATTCTTTTTGGCTTTCTTTTTAGATGTGACCTCCGACTCATTTGCAGGGGCCAGAAATGACGTTTGTTTCCTGTTTCTTTTCAATCCCGCTACTTCCCCGAGACCATCGTCATAAGGCTGGGCATCATTTTTGTCAAGCTTGCCACCCTGTTTGTAAGTATACGAGTGCCCTGGCACCAAGGTGTCAAGGTCACGCGCAGCCAGGTCATAACGCCTGTGCACCTCCTCGGGAATGATGACCTTCGAAAATGCCAGGTAGTTCTTTTTCTCAGGCTTAGCTCCATTTATCGTAAGAAACAATTCCCCAAGACGGTTTTTGCGAACAGTCTCGATCGTTCTCGCCACTACTTTTTTCTCTTCTTGGGATTTCATTGGCACAGGCACGGGCCGGGGGAGAGTGAGACTCACACACTTGGACACGGGGGAGAGTGAAGACTCACACACTGGCGACGGGTAGGCGGGATCAAGAGAAGGCGGGTAAGTTGGTTGAAGTAGAATTTACGGGAAGTTGTTCAAAGTACGACCACAACACCAAATTTTTTCTCGAGAGGAGGTAGTGGAGCGCCACGTTGTTGCACGTAGAACGCCAACATTATTGCAAGATTTGAAATGAAAACATATTTCCTGCTCTTGGTGAGTCTTAACTTGAGCCGGAATGATCTTGCTTTTTTTTTTCTTGGGTCTGGCAGCAGAAAACGATGCACAAAAACAAGCCCAAAAACGCTCGTTTCTGGTTGGATTATGAGGCCTATCTGTCCAGCCGGCTGGTGCCATGCCACGAAAACATTTGCACTATGTTGTTTGCGTGTGGCCTTTCGTTTGCAATGAATTTTGTCTGAGAAAACAGCTCCGTTGTTGCAATCTGAAGATACAGTCTCTGGGTCGGCCATGTCTGAATTTTAGCAAAACTTTGTGCATTGAATGTGCAGTGGAAACATAAGTATTGTAAACGATTTTATGTTTCCGGCTCTTTCTGAAGCTCAACTTGAGCCGGAATGCCTGTGCTTTGTTGTTTTGTGTATTTGTTTTTATAATAGCAGTGCACAAACCTTTGTCGTTGGCCATGTTTGAATTTTAGCCAAGATTTGTGCAGTTGGTGTGCAGGGGAAACCAAAGTATTGTAAACGATTTTATGTTTCCGGCTCTTTCTGAAGCTCAACTTGAGCCGGAATGCATGTGCTTTGTTGTTTTGTGTATTTGTTTTTATAATAGCAGTGCACAAACCTTTGTCGTTGGCCATGATTGAATTTTAGCCAAGATTTGTGCAGTTGGTGTGCAGGGGAAACCAAAGTATTGTAAACGATTTTATGTTTCCGGCTCTTTCTGAAGCTCAACTTGAGCCGGAATGCCTGTGCTTTGTTGTTTTGTGTATTTGTTTTTATAATAGCAGTGCACAAACCTTTGTCGTTGGCCATGTTTGAATTTTAGCCAAGATTTGTGCAGTTGGTGTGCAGGGGAAACCAAAGTATTGTAAACGATTTTATGTTTCCAGCTCTTCTGAAGCTCAACTTGAGCCGGAATGCCTGTGCTTTGTTGTTTTGTGTATTTGTTTTTATAATAGCTGTGCACAAACCTTTGTCGTTGGCCATGATTGAATTTTTAAATTAGCCAAGATTTGTGCAGTTGGTGTGCAGTTGATATACAAAAATTGTAAATAATTTTATGTTTTCTTATATTTTTAAAGCTTATATTAAGCAGGAATCATGATGGTTTTTTTTTCCTGTCTGTTCTTCCAGTAGCACAGCAAAACAATCATGCGTACAGACATATGTGTATACATAGACTCATTTACACTTTCTTCTTCTTATTATTATTATTCTTATTTTTGTTCTTTTTTTTTTCCCTGCTCCTCCTCCTCCTCGTCCTTCTTCTTATTCCTGTTCTTCTTCTCCTTTCCTTTTTACTACTACTACTACTACTACTACTACTACTACTACTACTACTACTACTGATGGCGTTTCTTGTGTTTTTTGTTTGTTTAGCAGTTGTATAGTCAACCGCAATCCTCATCGAGCAGCACGTCATCAGCCTGGTTCAAACCAGGCCTGGTTCTCTCTCTTTCTCTCTTCCTCTCTTTCTCTATCTCTTACTCTTTCTTTTTTTCTCTATGTTTGCTTCTTCTTCTTTTTCTTCTTCTTCCTCTTCTTCTTCTTCTTCTTCTTCTTCTTCTTCTTCTTCTTCTTCTTCTTCTCCTTCTTCTTCGTGATCTACATTATACATGCTCAACAACCAACCCCCCCCCCCTCCCCCCACCCACATGTATATGTATTGTTCTGTCTAGTTCCATTTACATTTCTCTCCTACCCAAACGCCGTCCCTGTTTGTCTTCACTCGCGTGAAACGTCAGAAAATGATGTTTTTGTTTTTTCTTAATTGTTTCTAATTGTTTCTGTCTTGATTTTTTTTTTAGGTGTGGTCATGTCCAGTATGTTGCACACCGCCAGGAAGGCACCGATATCTGTAAGATATTTGGAAGGAAAAGGCGGTGTTGGTGTCTTCGCAGACACGGCGCTGCCTGCTGGCTTCGCTCTGGGAGAGTTGGGCCCTGGCGGAATTCCTTTGGGACCGGACACTGACGCTGTTTTCGCACAGCACTACACCATGAAAGTTTACAATACTCTATGTGTTGGGATGCAGCCTATCGACTTCATAAGCAAAAACAGCAGGAATCCTATGCATTTACTCAACAGCGCTTGTGTTGCTTTCAACGGCCGGACCAGATCGTCTAATGCCAAGGTGTGCAAGCTGGATCAAGTAGTGAGACTGACACATGAAGTCGGCAAGAACCAGCAAATTTTTCTCACGTACCGAGAGAACCCAAACTTGTCAGTAACTACTAGCCCCAGCGATGGACATCCTGACTGGATGAAGGACGCTGCATCGTTCAAACTCGGGAAAACTATTCCTGTGTGGGCACTTGACAGGGCGGAAGGGCGCCAGCTTTTTTTTATTGTGCCTCCAGATGAATATCCATTGCCTCCGAAGTCAATTTCACTGTCGTCGTCCGAGAAGGAAGCACTCATCCGAAGCTTGTCTGTCAGTATTCAGCCGCTGACAAAGTCAGTTTCGATGAGTGAGGAGAAAAAGCTCAAACTTTTGGAGAGTCTCAGCGATGAGCTTACAGTTCCTTGCGACTCTGGCAACAGCTTGAAGCGGCAGTCATCTGATACAACTGTTATTCTTGAGCGCGCATCTAGTTCAACGGTCAGAATAATTCTTGCGCCCGTGTCAATCTAAGGATTTTTTTGTTTGCTATTATTGTTGTCCAGATCACTCCATATGATCGGGGAGCATGGTCGAGCACCATCGCGTTCGGAGACGGGCAGTCTGCTATGTTTGCCTACAATGCAGTTGTGAAGGGAGAAAGGGTAGCTGCTACTTCTCTCTCTCTCTCTGTCTCTCTCTCTGACACATATGCATAAAAACCTTTAAAATTACAGGCTACTGATATGCACACGGTTTTGCCTGCCCCGGACTCAGATTCTTCCGCCCCGGACTCTGATTCCAGCTCAGTTCACACGGACGAGGGTCACGCGCATACGAGGCTGTTTGTCCCCACAGGAACTCCCGAGGTCACTAATTCCAAAGCTATACTCACATACATTTCTTTCTCGCTTTCAATTTCTGATTCTTACATCGCATGATCCATTACTACAGGGAATTGAAGGAATCATGGCTGAGTGGGAAGAAGATCCCAGCAATACGGATGGTGGTTCTGAGCGGAGTTCGACTGGCGCACTGCCGCCTTTCCGCCCCGCCTACAACGTCGATGAAGTCAAGGAATCACACCTGCCTTTGTACGTCAGCATGAAGCTGACTGTTCCGCGTGTTGTACGGCCGAGAGCGGACCCACTTCGACCATACCGCATGAAAAGCCGAAATCAGCGCGAGGCCCCATTGCAGCGGCCTGCTGCTTTTGCGAAATATTTGGGTATGACGTATGGCGAGCTCGAGCACATTGTTCAATCAGTGTGTTGTGCGAAATGGAAATGTTATTCTTTCATTGACACACGTGAGGTGATGGAGGCGAGAGCAAAGACATGCTCTATTTCCTTAGAAGAGCTCTATACCTGGGTTCACAGCCAATTGGAAGCTATGTCGACACCCTCCGGCTCTGTCCAGTACTTCTTTCAGACTGAGGAGGTTTGTAAAGAAATGTGGCAGCGAATATTTGCTATCGGGGACGCTGTGCTGGCAAGGGCACGCAGGCTTCTCGACAACAACGCCTCAGTCTACATCAAACTGAACAGTACCCAAGCTGAGGTTTCCGACATTGTCTCGATTCTGCTTTGTGAGCGCTTTTCCATCGACCCGGAAATCTGTACCGACGGCAAATGGAAGATTCAGGAAATGGCATCCGACGCGGGAGTTCATCGGTACGTTCGAGAACATTGGAAGGAGGCGTGTCAGCGGTTTGGTGGTTCTCAGCGAGTTAATCATCTACAGCCGCCTGACGATAATACCATCAACGAAGTATGGCGCACAGACTACAAACATGTCACGCTCATGCGAGGTACAATCTATTTCCATTTCTCTGTGCTAATTTCATTCTTGTTTGCTCGTTTGCTTTCTTCGGCCGTCACATCTGTCTTTATTTGTTTTGTTATCACATTTAGCGGGTGATTTCTCTAAGGACGATATCTGCACCGAACTTGCGGCCGAGCACGCCAGGGGTTTCAAGAGTACAGCCGAGGCTCAAGATTGGCGCCGGCGCAATCAGCTGCACCACAAGGTAAATTGTTTCTCTCCATCACGCAATACTCATATCAATCGTATGATTTAGATGCACAGAAAGGTCCGCCTGGAAGCATGGCAGAAAAAAAAAAGCGCTCCTCATGACCAGCATTCGTTGGTCATTTCGACTGACATGAAGCCCCCGGTGAAGATTCCGTCATGTCGCCGACGTTCCAAGGATTTCAAAGGCAAAATGGTATTCCGCCTTTGCATCGGGATGACAACGTGCCACACTACTGACACGCACTTTATTTTCGCCTATTTGGAGGGGGCAGTGGACAAGGGTGTTAACAGTAACATCACGATGCTTGCCGCTATGATTCACTGGGAGCTATGGCAGGCCAAGACAATGCCTGCCTGGAAACTGAACTTGTACTGGGACGGCGCCGGAGACAACGTGGCATGGCCGATGCTGGGATTCGGCTGTCATGTTGTGGCCAACGACGTGTACGGTGAGTTTCAGAGTAATCGTATGGTCAAGGGGCACGGCCACGATGGCGATGACCAGGACTTCAGAGTCATGCAAATAGGGTGGAACACGACCTTTCTTACCACCAATCTCGCTCAAGCGCTACTCAAACTCTTGCTGGCCTTCAAAACGAAGAGGGAGCGATACGTGATTATGCTCCTGACTTGTAACTACGACTGGCAAACCCTCTACAGTCCGTGTATGAACAAACACTTCAAGAACTACGCTAGACCCTTGGCCTGGCGCATCCGCAAAACGGAACCCGGCGCTCTGCCGACTGCGGAAGTCAAGACGTGGGGCGCCGCTCAGCCGGAGTGGCATGGGGTCAACGATGACCCGAAGGGGGATCCCATCAAGCTTTTTGTTAATCGCCCCGGTCAGACCGCTTTTTTTTTTTTTTTTTTTTTTTTTTTTTTTTTTTTAATTTCTATCATTTTCATCGCGCCACTTGATTTTATACTTGTTTGAACTTTTTCTTGTCTTGCAGCGAGCAATTTGCCTCCAAAGCTGCCCGTTGGTGCTTTTGTCAACCCTCGCTTGAAGAAGGACATTCGCACTCTGGCCAAGTACCAATCTGCACAGGAGAGAGAGTGGGTTGAGGAAATGCTACAGGCCAAAAACCTCACTCGAATTTACTTTGACGGTGCATATGGCGATGGCGGCCTTCCCGGCCGCCCAGCTCACATGGAGTGTGTCGACGCTACGGGGAAGGTATGGCGAGTTGAGCTGCGTGTTGTCGACGAACTACCGTCCAATTGGATGGAGTTGCCCCCACAACGAGCGGAAAAAATCCAAGCACTTCACCAGTTGACTCCGGAGGAGCTCCAGTCCTTGCCCCGTACATACTTTTGCAATGATCGGAACCCGCCGGCTCATCCGCCATGGCGAGGGGCCCGGGAGCTGACAGCCGACGAAAGGCTGGCACAAGATATTGCTTTCGGAAACACCACTGAGCCATGGAGGAAGGTGTCACTGCTTCTTCAGGAGTGCTCCGACAAGGAGGCTTTTCAGGCTAAGCACATGGTTGTGAAGGAGCTTAAGCAGTGGCTGCGGCTACACGGTGTGGCAAGCCAAAACGCCGACCGCAAGCAATTCCTCAAGCCGAAGCTAGTCGATCTTGCATGGAACATTTTCAAGTCTGTGCGTGCGGACTGGAGGAGCACGACGATGAGAAAGCGCCTCCCGCGGTCCAGCCAGAACCTGACCCTGAAGGTACTTGTTTTGTGTCGCTTCCCATAGTATGTAGGATATGATGTCGTAGGGGCAGCCCTTGCAAGCGGAATCGTCCGTGGACGCGGAGGCAATCGCGCGAGGGGACGGCGACGAGGACGCCGTGCCGCAGGCAGTGGCAGAGGTCGCGCTCAAAAGCGAGCGCAAGGGGCACAAGCAAGTGAACAGCACGTTGCTGGCAGAGGTCGCGCCCACAAGCGGGCGCGACGACCAAGTGTTCAACACCCTGGTTCCTGGCCCTGGAAATGCCCAACTTGTGGGTTTTTGAACGAAGAAGGAGGCGATGTCTGCGAGCTCTGTAATTGGCCGGACCCTGTCTCCGGCATGGAGGGTACCACTGACTCCGATGACGACGATGAGCCGTTAGCATAGCAGGTCAAACGCTTTTGCAACCAGGTATTGAACTTGTTTTGCTTTCCTTGTCTTATACATATCATTATGTGCTTGTGCAGTAGACTCAACAGCGCGAGTGCCCCTATCTAGTGATTTGTACTTGATCTGACTACCAAAAAAAAACAGCCGCTTATGCCGTTTTGTGCCTTCACTTTTTTGTCGGTGCCCAAGTCAAGGCACAAAGTCATTCAATATGACTGTCAATGATGAAATTTTAGCTAGTATTTCTAATTTAGTAGTTATATATCAATTGCCTGCCATATTGCGCCGCTTATGCCGCTTTGTGCCTTCACTTTTTTGTCGGTGCCTTGACTTGGGTTAGCGTTCGCTGTGTGACAGCACGCACGCCCAAGTCAAGTCACAAAGTCATTCTATATGGCTGACAATAAGTGAAATGTCAGGAAATAATGATAATTTAGTAATTATATCGATTGTTTGCCCTTTTACGCTGATTTTGTAGCAGAGGACGCACAACTATGCTCTGACTTGGGTGTAGTTGTGTAGTACACTGCTGAGTCAGTGCAAGTCTGCGCCCGTGGCTCCAAGTCCGTAAACATTCTTAGAATGAGATCAGACTGCAATAGTAAATAGTTGCAAACATTAAAAACATGTTTTCCTGCATCGCCCTTGAATTTGCTATCAAAACCCGCTGATTTGACATGTACGAAAACTCGAAAAATACGTATGTCAGACAGGTCCGGACCGCCCTCCGGAGTACTGTTGAAGTGAAGTCAAAGTCAGTCTAAATTAATAAAAACATGTTTTAATATCGTTTTAATAAGTTTTCCTAGCATCGGCATCGTTTCTACACGTATCCTGAGAGTTTTGAAAAAACCAGCCAAATTCTTAGAAAATTTGGGAAAAAATGGGATCCCAAAGTTACGCGATTCCTTTGTTATATTGGATCAATGCTATGTTCGCAATCGATCAGGTCCACAATACTTCTAGAGAAAAAATACTTACTATAGACGCCGTTTACGCGCGCGGACTCCTTTACCTGGTGGAGGACCTCCAACCAAAGTTAAGTCTAAGGTAGACTGTTCGAGGACGTCCCAAATTTTGTGAGGGATTGCGCCTTGTGCCAAGTCAAAAGGAATGTCCAGCACCCCTCGTGGTAGTGCTTGTATGGTCCACGCGGTATGATCTTTATCTGTGGGAGATATGGTATCATCCCATGTCTCAAGTTTCTTGGCGTCTTTATATACTGGAAGGTATTGTCTTACTTTAGGATCTTCCACTGGATCCAGACTCCTCCAGAAATGTAGGACTGGTTGTATTATTTGTGCCGCAGTCGAAATTCGATTCGATCGCGTATGGCGTTTGTGAGGTACTGCCATGACTCTCATGAGATATAAATCTGAGAGCGTGTCATCGGCTACGTGTTGAGCCGCAGGCCTCACCAAGTAAAAAGCGTCTTTGGCCCATGAAATATGTCCAATCGCATCTCCTTCTTTCCAACTGGGGTGAACGAGAGTGTCATTGCCCGCGCGAGGGTCTTGATCTCCGTCATCGCTCCCCTCTTGATGGACTCCTTGCGAACGTGCCGTCCTTATCGCCTTTCTCTGTCGGTCGTAGATAAGGTCATTTTGCGCTCTCCTTATTTGCGCCTCCGTGAACTTTCCTTCCGGCAAGTTCGACTTCACCCTTTTGCGGGTCTGAGTCCCCGCCACACTTTTGCGGTCGGTGGCCCGCTTGTTCTCCAGCTCAGCCTCCTCCTTCTCCGCAATTGGTGCCCTGTAGGCATCCCGTTCCGAGATATCCTCCTGACGGATTGGTGGGACCTCTTTAAAGTCAGCCTCCATCCGTTTGAGTGCTTGATCAACGGACTCATCTTCAAGTAGGAAGGGATCATACTTATTCAGCCTTCGTACATTGACTATTTGAACTTTTCCTCTGCCCCTGATTTTATAATTCAAAGGCCCCATCTGTTCCATGATCTGGTATGGTCCTTTCCAGTGATGAACAGCTTCGAGCTGACTCCCTGAGGAACCTGAGGATGATACAGTGGTACAATATCCCCGACCTGAAATCTGACTTGATCCAGGTGTGCCTGCCTGACACCTTCAGCATCAGTCTTCCTGCGCTCCGCCTCCCTATGCGCCTGTACTATTTGCTCCGCCTCCATCTTCGCCCGAAGTCTCACCCCAAACAGCTCATCCTGATCTGCCCATGAATCTTTTGGGTGCAGCAGTGAGGCTGGGATGGCGGGCTCACGCCCATGTACCAATTGGTATGGCGAGACGGAACCTTTTGAACCACCTAACGCTGTAGAGGGTAGGCAATTCATAGCAAAGGCAAACGAGGATGCTGCCTCCACCCATGCCTTTTGGTTCTTCTTCTTCATACAATACATCTTCAGCGCGGCCTTGAGGGGTCTATGCACCCGCTCTATCTTGCCGTTCGCTCTGGGGTTATAGGCGGTGACATATTGCCATTTCATGCCGTAATATGCAGATAGCTTGTCGATAACTTCATTATTAAAGTCAGAGCCTCGATCTGAGCATATTTTTCTCGGCACAATCTGTGAGATGATCCTGTCAATCAACGCCTTCGCTGTTGTTTCTCCCGTAACGTCTTTGACTGGGACCACCCATACATAGTTGGTGGCTCTGTCTATGGCCGTTAGAAGGTATCTGTAACCTTCCGTCGTGACCGGGAAAGGTCCTACATGATCAGTGTGTAAGAACTCGAACATTCCTAAGTGTAAAGGAAAAGTCCCGATCAGGCCAAAATTCGCCTTCAATGGTGTTTTGGATGTCTTGCATGGGATGCATGCATTGACCTGTTCATCAATATTCTCCTTCATCTTCTTCCACCAGAATCGTCTCGAAATGAACATATGCGTTCTTTGTCGGCCCGGGTGCGCCAGTAGTGGGCAGTTATGAGCAGCGACAAAAATGATGTGTCTGAGTTTCTCAGGAACCCAGAGAGTCAATTTGTCTGGTTGTGATGCATAGCGCCCGTGTTGGCCTTTGTACCACAAGAGACCGTCTCTCCACCCCATCTCCTTCTGTTGCTCCTTAATCTCCTTCGTCATTTTCAGCTCGTTCGGGTTCTTGTATAGCTGTATTAGCTCTTTGAACTCCGGATCGAGAGCCTGTTGCTGTCTCCATGCAGTGGGTGAGGCTATGTGGATAGTCCCATCCTCTAGCTGCACTCCTATCCTCTCAGGGTTTTCGTCTAACTCCTCCTTGTTCTCCTGCGGGGGTTCCGCATATGCTTCTTGCTTAATCTCTTCTTGTTTTATCTCCGCCTTCATATTCTCATATGCTTCATAGGACCACTCAGCATCCTCGAGGACATGTGCTGTACAACATATCCCATGATCCGGACCTTGCGGGCTATGACGTAGACCCGATCGGTTATATCGGACCCCTCTCGCCATCTGCATCGACTCGATATGATGCACTTCGTATGTGCAGTCTGGGGATAGATCCTCCATTTCTGCTGATGATACGAGAGCTGCCACTTCTGAGTGAAACTCTAGCCTGGAGAGGCTGTCAGCGACAACATTTCGCTTGCCGGGTAGATGGACCATTGTAAAATTGAAACATGACAAGAATGCCTGCCATCTCGCTAGACGGCCAGTCTGTTCATGATTCATCAGCCATAGTAAATTCTGGTGATCAGTCCTTACTATAAACTGAGGTCCACCCCATAAATACTCTCTCAACCATTTGAGGGCCCAGACCACCGCCAGTGCCTCTCTCTGTCTCGTACAATAGTTTCGCTCCGCCGAGCACAACTTTCTACTTATAAACATGATCGGGCGCAACTTTTTCTCCTCATCTTCCTGTTGTAAGACTGCGCCGATCGCGAACTTTGATGCGTCTGTGTCGACTACGAATTGCTTCGAAAAGTCGGGCATCATCAGCACGAGTCCGCCATCCTTCGAATCTTTGTAGATGAGATCTTTGAGCGTGTTGTACGCTTCTAAGGCTTCATCATCCCACTTCTCAAAATCACCGAAGTCGATCATTCTCTCCAACTTAGCCCGAGTTGCACCCCAATTGGGGATGAACTGGCTGTAATATTGCGCCATCGCAAGAAATGAGTGCAGCTCTGTGCGATTCTTCGGCCTCTGCCGGCTCATGATCTCCTCCCTCTTCTCTTTGGATATCGAGACTCTATTGTAAGAGGTTTCGTACCCCAAATATGTCACGCTTGTCTTTGCGAGTTGACATTTCTTCAAATTACATTTCAGGCCAAATAGTTTGATACCCCTGAAAATGTTAGATGGTCGATGTGCTCTTCCATCGTATTGGAGTACACGATAATGTCATCGATGTAACAAAATGCGTACTCTCCCGCCTTCTGTCCTCTTCTCCTCATGAAACCTCCCTCTGTCATTATATTTGCTACTCAGCATGCTTTGCATCGCTTTCTGAAAGAGTCCCGGGGCCTGTTTGAGTCCCATCGGAAGTACTTTCCACTGATATATCTCCATTCCTACTACAAATGCAGTCAGCCATCTGGACTTTTTATCCAGCGGAATTTGCCAGAAGCCATTCTTCAGATCAATGACTGAGTATAGCTTGGCGTTCCGCAATACTCGCCTTCCTTCTTCAAGAGTAGGTAATGGATTTCGTTCCTCCTCTAAAATTTTATTGACGCGGGCATAGTTAACCGTTAAGCGCCATTCTCCTCCCGGTTTAGGCACCAGTCTCGGTTGGGACACTATTGGAGATGTCGATCTCTCAATGAAATCCTCATCGAGTAACTGCCGTGCTTGTTCTTCTGCGATCTTTGCTTCATGTATACTCAGATTTGCCCGTCGTGGAGCCGGTGAAGGCTCAGCACCTGGTATTTTACAAATAACCGCAGTGAAGTCTTCCGGCTTGACACCTCCCGCTTGAGAGGGGTCAAAAATCATTTTGTTCGCCTTCAATCTCTCTTTCAAAGCCTCTTTCTCCTTCTCCGTACCTGCTCCTCCTTCCAATTTCTCGTCTATCGCCGCCTTAAACTCCTCCTCTGACATTCTCTTTTGATGCTTGAGGGGTGCTCTGTCCTCCTCCAAGCCCAACTCTTCTTCTGATACATCGTCCATTCCCGTTTTTTCATATGTGGCAGTGTCTGGTTCGTCGTCCTCCGCCAGACCTACCAACATATCTATTAATCTCGCATATTGCAACGGAGCTTTTCGGGTCGAAGCATGTGAATGCTTGAGGAATCAATTTCAACTTGTCCTGGTCTCTGAGCTTCCGCTTGTATGCACTGCTCTGCTCACGAGTCCCGAGACGACAAGCCACCACTAAGTGTTGCTTCCGTGAGGGCACCGGTATCGATGAGCGCGGCCACGTAGGCTCGTCACCCCAGAATTCGGTAATAAAGCTTTTAATATCTTCTGCCGGGATATCAGGGAGTCGTCCCCTTCTCCTCGGTATAAACTCCTGTCTGTCCTTCTCTTCCACCTTTACGTGAAAGCAATACCCGTTGGTAATATATACATCGGCCCCTGCTCCTTCTTCAAATCTTGCCAACGATGGGCACCTTTTTCCCATGCATATAATCTCCTCTTTCCTCTTTTCAATGAGATCGTCTATCGACTTTTTATCCCATTGTGTAGAGACTGTAGCCGTATAGACCTCCGCCTCTCTCTTGTCTGACAGGTTTGAACCATCTTTAGACACCGCGTCCGTTGGCATATCTGCCTCATATGCGTGTGTAATGGCCACCTGTTTCCCTTCCGATGCTACCCCTAGGTGTAGGGCCTCGTATGAGTCAATAGCATGGAGAGAGTCGACAGTATATTCTTCTCCTGGCTCTACGCCGTATATGACTCTTTTGGCGGCGCAATCAATCACTACGTTCATTGTCGCCAGTTGGTCGTACGACAAAAGAACAGATCCGTGGTATTCGGGGACAACGTATAAGTCCACTCGATATACTCGTCCGGATTTCAATTTAAAATTTAAAGTGATGATGCCCGTTATATCCGTCCGACTACTAACTCCTTTCAAGGTGCCAGATGATTTTTTCATATTAGTTTCTAACCACTCATGGTGTTTCGTAGTAAATTTCTGGCCGACAATATTAATATTCGCCATAGTATCATTACCAACGTTTATAAAGGTATTTAATGTTTCGCAAAAAAGGTTCGTATAGCATAAAGCGTCTGGCCGGTGACTTTTTAAGGCCAATACAAGGAGCTTGTGTTCTAAAATCTGTATCCTTTTCTCGAGGTTCGCCTCCTCCTCCCTTTCCGCCGTTTTTGTAATGTCTTTTTGGGTATTGTTCACAGGCGAAGGATGATTGTCCTTGTTTTCTCTGTTTGAGACCGTTGATGTCCTCCATCCTCCTTGTCTATTGTCTGTCTCGGCAAGTTGATAAGATTAACTGCCGGTTCTATTCTTACTTTCTTCGGCTGTGGCTGCGACAGGCCCGCCTGCTTTCTCTTTGCCAGCGCTTTACTCGCCTGCCTATTAGCAGCATGCACTGTTTGTTGCGTGATGGGTGTACTGGTATTGTACTACCTTTGAGTTGGTCTGTGGCCTGCTGTGGGCTCTTAAACTCACTGGTACCCTTGGTTGGGACCTGCACAACGGTGTATCGTGCAATGCATGTTGTTCTGTTTTCTCCCTCCTTCTCTAGTCATTGGACTACCTCAAATCTGTTACCTGAGTCGGCATCAGTGTCGGTAGTGGTTGCGCCTGATGTCGCATAGGCCTGTGGTGCTGAGGAACTCGAGCTTGAGCTCGAGCCGTCTGCCAAGCCCATCTCTGTGGTACGGGCACTCTGCGCTGCCGTATCCACCTCGGCCAACCCATCTTCCTCCTCCTCTACCTTGAAATACACCTCTTCCTCCTCCTCTTCTCACAAATCCTCTCTCCCCCCCGCGAGTGTATGTGCCTCGTGCGAAAGGGGCTCCTCCTCCTCGATTGATTCCTCTCCCTCCTCCTCTTCCTCGTGTTCCACCTCTTCCTCTACTTGCGGCTTCTATGGCTGCCGTCTTCTGATCATCTCTAGCGAAAAGAGAATTGATCGCGTCAGCTAGTTCGTGGTCATGGTCCGCGACATCCTGTAATTTCCACCCCTGATCATTGCGCAGTCGGCGCAGAACGGCGACGGTGTTGGTTTCGTCCGACCGTACGTTCTTGAGGAGTGTGTTTCGGATGGGGGTGTCCTCGACATCGTGGTTGTACGGGCATCTCTTATTTGTGTGTTTGAAGCATTGTGCCCGTGCCCACCAACGAATACAAGGTGTGTTAGCTTCACGACTGTTCTCTCTTGGTCGCTTTCCTAGAGATCGTTGCGTATGTGCGGCTTGCGGTTGAGCAGAAGCCGATGCAGAACCGATCAAGGATGCTGTCTGGCTGTCGAGCCTCTGACAAGCGGTCATTACTTCGGTCCACAACATTTTTGGGCTCACGGCCTTAGTCGTGGCCTCAAAGACGCTCATCTCCAAAAAGTTCAAGTGCTTTACCTTGTCGAAGGTTTTGCAGTCTTGCATGAGCAGTGTGAGCTTATTTTTGGTGTAGACGTGCAAAGCACTGAGGAAATATAGGAGTATGGCTTTGTGGTTATAAAAAGAGTGTACTGGGTGCCCACATTTGTTAAGACAGATGCAAGCTGAGTGACAGACTGCAACTGCTCCGATACTAAGTCAAAAATTTCAAACCCAATCAATGTGCCAGTGCACAAGTGTTGGTATCCACTTGCCTTAAAGTATCGAATGAGGGCAGCAATGGCCAGAGTACAACTCATCTCTGCATGTCCACCTTTCCTTGCTAGCTCCTCCTCTCCTCTGTACTTCTCGTAAGTTATACGATCAAAACCAGCTCCAAGGAGGGATCGATCACAGAGATGTTCTAGGACTTCATACTCCTGCTCCACCTCACACTGGTTTTGCTGGAAGCATCTTTCCATCTCATTGAGCTTAGTCATGAGGGTCTTCTCTGTGTCAGCCTCATTGGCAGTGATAGCATAGAGCTTAAGGCCCCCTCCCCCAATTTTGATTTTAGCTGGGGCTGCCTGCAGCGCCTGCTTTTTCTTCTGGGAGTCAGTCAAGTTAATTACTGTCCCTCCCCCTTGGGGTCCTCCTCCTGAGGGTCCTCCTCCTGCTTTCTTGGGAGCTGGGTTAGATGTGGTAGGTGGAGCCGTTGACTGTGGAGCCACCCGTGCTACTGCCATTGCCACAGCTATCTTCTCCTTCTGCTCCTTCTCCTCTTTCTGTCTCGTCTCTTCTTCTTTCACCTGTCGTGCTAGATGAGTCACGAACTGTGCAAGCCCTGTGGCACTAGAGAGGAAGTGTGCCTTTTTCTCTCATGGAAGACTTATCAGCTCTGTTATTATTTGGGATTGTTGTGAGAGGGCCTTTAATGAGAGTGTGATTCTTCGTGTGGGCCCATTGTTTCCATTTTGGTTTTTGCTCCTAAGAATGCCCTCAAAGAGGCCCTTATGGAGTTGTGTGAGGCGTTCAAGCACCTGACAAGACTGGTCAACCTCCTCGTAAACAGGATGTTGCCTTGTGTTGTCTTTCAGTGCTTTGTACATTTCGTTGTAAGCCCGTGTGAAGGCAGTTACAAAAGCCTCAAGGGCAAACTCAATGCCACTTTGGTTTCTACCTTCGAACTTTCTTTCTAGATTCTTGATATCAGTGGGGACACCACAGACAGACAGCCATGCTGCAGTTGTGCGTTTATTTTTCCACTGTATGTTTGTGCGTTCATAAAATTCCGCAACGAGCACAGCAGCGTAGAGTGTTGCAGATATGTCGTATATGTCGAACAGTGTAAGAGTGTCGCCATACTTGATGTCCTGCAATGGCACTCTTTCGTGCTCAAACCTCACTTTGTTGAAGAGAGGCTTCGCAAGGCAGGGAATTTCGATCAGGAGGTTGCTTTGACCTTGTCCTGGTCTATTCCTTTTCTCGTAAGGAATGTAAATGTGTGTTTTATAATAGGTTGGGTAGTTAAGGAAGAAGGACTCTTCATCATCATATGTAGCCAACTGTTCCCATGTATTTGGGATATTCTGGCCAACATCCTCCAACTCTCTCTCTCTCTCTCTGCCTCTGTCAATGGAGATCCTCCAGTCTGACCTGCACTCGCTTCTTGTGCATTACCCCCCCCCCCCTGTCGACTCTACATCGGCTGTATACGTATACTCCTCTCTCTCCTCTCCATCTCTATCCCCCCTCTCTTCTGAGTACTGAGTCTCCTGCCCCTCTCCTCCCTCACTAGGACCATAATCAGTTGGTGTCACACCAGCCTGCTCATTCTCGTCTTCCATCTTATGTTGTGAGAGTCACGTCTGCTTTTTTTTTCTTCTTTTTTTTCCTCTGTTATTCTCATCACTCTTTGCAACCTTCTTCTCCTTCTTCCTTTTCCCTGTTGAAATAGTTATGGGGCGTCAGGCCCTACACAGAGATAACGATAGTTTGGTCAAAAGAGCTGTTTTGTAGAAGTCAGTCTGTCGTCGGACAGTGCTTCGATATTTGTCTTGCTCTTGTGTGAGAGATGCCAGTGTAATCTCCTCTGGTTTCTGCAGAGAAAATGCAAGGAAAATGGTTCAGAACAGAGAGTGGGAGTGTTTTGCTCGGTTTTCCTCTGTCTGTGTGTTTGTCTGATGCTTGTTTCGCACTTGTCCTACTTGGCTTTATGCAAGCAGCAAAAGGGAGTGGAGTAGGTGTGGTCTGGTGTCTTGTAGAAGAGCACACAGAAGCCAAATGTGCACAAGGGCTAAAGGTTATGCCAGCTTGTGACAAATTGATCGCTTGTTTGTAAGCTTTTTTTGTTTGAGGATGAGTAGGAGTGTTTGTTTTCGTCTGATGTCTGTGCGACAGATCAGCGAAAAAACATTTGTGCTTATCTGATGTCTGTACTACAGATCAGAAAAGAAATCAGCCTTTAGCTATGGACTCCAAATGTACTATCCCCAACGATAGCTCAATGGAAGAGTAAGTCGGTAATATAACCAAACACAGTCCTCAAAAAAGAGAATAATGTCTCGTTATATTAGCTCAGTGACGCAAAGACAAAAAGCAGCCAAAAGACCAGGATCAAATTGCCATTTCAGACGTGTCAGGCCAGACGAAATCTATAAATAAGTTTTTTACCGGATAATTCGGGGGGTGATGTCCACAATGTGGCAAAACTTTCGTAGTATCAGACTAAGCATTTAACGACCGGCAAAAATCATCACCGTTGACTTTCAACTTTCACTTTTTTTTACCGGCCCGTTAGATTCTCCTCAGTTTGCACGACGTTTCGACTTCACTAACTAGTTTTCGATTTCGTTCAGAAATGACTTCAACTTCAACGATTAATTTAAAGATTCAGCTATGAATTGCTTTTTTCCTTGCCTTTGTACTTTTTACCGTGACACAGTCATAGCGGTAAAGTTGTTGACAAGACTCTGCGTGAGCAGGAGAAAAATACAGGTTTCAATCCTGCCTATCAATCGAAACAGGTTGGCGACTGGAAATCGAAAGCGAGTCACGCGCACCTTGGAGAAATCACTCCGCTCGAGAAATCTAATATCAGCTTCGCTAACCAAGGTCGACCGGCAGACGGAGCTGAAAAGAAAAGAGATTATCACACTGCAGCATTGAAAAAGAAAAAACCTTTCCTGAAACATAATGATATAGTCTTTGCTAGAGTTGAGTACTCGGTCGAAGAAGAATCAGGAAAAACCCAGCAGCCTGTCTCTATATTCAAGATACTGAAATTTTTCAAGAACAGTCTGGGCTGTGCGACATGGATGAGGGTTCGTTAGTACGGAGAGGAGAGGGAAGTGTTTTTAGGAAAGTACATTAAGAAAAAGGGAAAACTTACTGAGAAGGACAAGTGGCAGATGGAAACTCTGCGATTACAGCGCCAAGACGTCGACAATGACGTGAGATTCAAGAGCACACCTGATGAAAATCTATTTCTGGCAGGGAGCGAAGAAAATAACCAGATTCAAGGGAAGAAACTTGCAGCTTCGATGTTAGTGCACTTGGGAAGATCTTCGGACCTGCTCACAAGTAGGAACATGATTCGACATGACCTAATCAGGCTCATCACGACATCAGAGTACGTGCTCTGCAAGGCTTGAACATCGAAGAGGCAATCAAGCAGCAGGATCAATCTCTAAATCCAACTAGAAAATCAAACAAAAAACTACATGTAACTTCTCCATCTTCCTCAGATGCTGAGGAAACCTCAGTCTGTGCAAGCTCTTCAAGCGCGCAAGTCAATGTGCGCAAGAGTGCAAGATCAAGACGATAACATTTATGAAACTTTTTTTTCCTGCAGACATTCAAAGTGATTGCTGCAGTTTTTTTTTTTTTTTTTTTTTAAGTAGAAACATTCTCTGTGGTTACTACCACTGCTACGCATGAAGAATTGCGGGTCCTGTTTGGGTGTCATGGTTGCTCAAAGTATTAATAAATAAAATATCAATTCCGTAAATGGTATGTTGAGCAATGTGATCAGAAACTTTTTCTAAGAACACTCTAACAAGCTTACCGGTTTCATTTGATCCTACATCAAGAAAATTCACATCGAAGTAACTGTTTGATGAACATGGTTGGAGGAAACAAACATTTGTTCTAAAAATCCTACGGATAAGTAGAACAACAAATGTGTCAGGCGCGAAACAGAAGGGTTAATGCAAAATTTTCTTTCTTGAACAGTTTTCAATAAAATATTCTCAGAGAATAAGAAAGTTCCTAGACTCAGGGACTTGCAAATTTAACAAATACTGCATCCTATGAAAGTGACAAAAACATAATCATCATAATCTCATACTTCTAGCAGCAACAATGATCACTAATTACATTCAAACTGCTCCACCACATTGTCACAGTAAGTAGTGACTGTAATTTGTTTCATCGCGAGGACTCGTAAAGAGTTCAAAGTCAGCATCAGCACTAAAATCAACCCGTGACATATGCATTATCACAGGAAAAAGCTCGGCATAGTGACTATAAACAAAAAGCTACAACAATATTCAAACCTACAAGTGCAATTCTTGTTTTAAATATTAAAAGCGACACAGACATATCCTAGCATTCTATTTTATTTCTATTTTCTTCGTATATATATAATATATATATATATGTATATATAATATTATATATTATATGTATATATATAAATATTATATATTATATGTATATATATATAAATATATAAATATATATATATATATAGACATATTTATTAATATATAAAAAATCTACGTTAGGCCTGCTAAAAAGTAATGCAATTTTGTCACTCGCGGCCCGACCAGGTAAGAATTGCCTTTTTGTACCCTGCGGACCGGCCTGGTAACCATTGCCATTTTGTACCTGCAAAATGGCATTGGTTGCACGGCCGGCCCCGACTACGCAAAATGGCATTTCCGCGCAAAATCTGCAATTATTGCACGGCCGGCCCGAAGCGAGAAGAGTTGCATCTGCTATCCACAAGCACAACTTTATCCACAACCACAACTTTTCCCACAACCGCAAAGTGGCATTGGTTGCACGGCCGGCCCGAAACGGGAAAAGTGGCATTACCTCGGGGAATTTCGGCATTTGCGTGTCACTGCTTGTTTCTGCCATATCACATGGGAAAAATGGCATTCCCTCGGGGAATTTCTGCATTTGGCGCAACATTGCATATTTCGGCCATATCACCTGGTATTATCCGGCTGGTGGCACCTGCCAGAACCCTGCCACGTAAGAGTATAGCGGAGAGTAACGGACAAGGTGTGGGTTCTGACAAAGTGGCTCCGGTGCCACCTGCCAGAACCCTGCCACATAAGAGTATAGCGGAGCGTAACGGACAAGGTTTGGGTTCTGACAAGGCTCGCCACCGGCGGGAAAAAAGAGGGGGGGGGAGGGGAGGGCCCCCCCGTGCCGTGGCATCAGGGGGCACCACGCCAGAACCCCGCCACGTAAGAGTATAGCGGAGAGTAACGGACAATGTGTGGGTTCTGACACGGTGGCACCCGCCCCTGATGCCACGGCCCCGGGGGACCCCCCACCCCTCCCCTCTTTTTCCCCCGCGGTGGTGGTGACTGTCAGAACTCCGACACGTATTGTTATAGCGCAGCGTAACGGCCCAGGTGTGGGTTCTGACACAGTGGCTCCGGTGCCACCTGCCAGAACCCTGCCACGTAAGAGTATAGCGGAGAGTAACGGACAAGGTGTGGGTTCTGACACGGTGGCCCCACCACGGAAAAAAAGAGGGGGGGAGGGGGAGGGGGGGGGGGGAGGGGCCCCCCCGTGCCTTGGCATCAGGTGGCACCACACCAGAACCCTGCCAGTTATTGTTATAGCGGAGCGTAACGGCTCAGGTGTGGGTTCTGACAGAGAGGGAGTGGTGGCACCAGTCAGAACCATGGGAGGTATGAGTATAGTGGAGCGTAACGGCCAAGGTGTGGGTTCTGACAAAGAGGCCTGTGGTGGCGTTGTCAGAACCTCTGCTAGATAGGATTATTTATATAGTAAATAAAAGTGGCTCAGGTGTGGGTTCTGACAGCGGCACCGGCCACCGGAAATTTCAGGTGGCTGTCAGAACCCCTGCCAGCTAGGATTATTTATATAGTAAATAAAAGTGGCTCAGGTGTGGGTTCTGACAGCGGCACCTGCCACCGGATTTTTCAGGTGGCTGGATTAGAGGGAGGGGGAGGGGGCCCCCGCTGCCAGGGTACTGACAGAGGGGTGGGCGGTGGCACCTGCCAGAACCGTGGATTTGGGGGGTGGGGTGGGGAGTTGGCAAACCTGGCGGGAGGTGTGGGTTCTGACAAGGGTGGCTGTCAGAACTCCGGTAGATGATTTTATTTATATAGTAAACAGAACTTCGACATGTCTGGGTTCTGGCAGGTGGCACTGGCCAGAGGAGAGTGGCAAGGTCAATGTCTATCTTAGAGCGGCGTGACTGTTAGCCACTCGTAGGGCGTGTTGGAGGCGTGGATGCCTATGGCGGCGAGATCGGTCAGGGGCCGGGCTACTGTAGACTTGCAGTCGAATACCAACTGCCGCGCGGGGTCGATGCCGTAGGCGTGGCCTTTGTGGATGAGGATGCCCAGCGGCGCGGTTCCATCGAATAGCCAACCGGTACCACGCTTCTTCAGGGGCTCGCGGGAGACGATAGCCAGTGCCCGCCCTTGCTTCTCCAGCTCGTTCAGGTACTCGTAGAAGATAGGGTAGCAGTCCACTGATCTCTTGAATTCTGAACGTAGCTTTTCCTTGTAGCGCTTCGGGGCGTTGCACAAGTTGAACAAGGCCATGGCTAAGCACGCGTAAGGCTTGTCAAGGCGGAAGCGCTGTGCTACGGCCGTGCCTGCTGAGCAGGCTCCGGCACGCGACACAACGCTAGAGTCCCCGACCGGCCTGTACGGCGTGCTTTTGCCCATGACCTCCTCCATAATCGTTCGCCGCCAGTGCAGATCCGCGTAGTGGCCGTCCTCCTCCTGCCAGGTGAGCACGTAGTCCAGCGGCTCCAGTGACCGGCTGCGGTGCTTCGTCTCGAGGTCCTGCCAGACCACCTTGATGGCGGGCCCGTCGCTCTCCTGCCAGCCGCATTTCTTCTTGTCCTTGTCCGTAGCCCGCTGTAGCTCGCAGTATTTGTAGTGCTTGCCGGTCGGTGCGTGCAGGCAGCGTCTCTTGGCGGGCCTCTCCTCCTCTGGGACGGGCGCGGGGGGCGGGGGCGTCAGCGGTAGCGGTGGCGGCGTCGTAGGTAGCGGCGGATCGATGGTCAGGATGTCGACGTCCTCCTCGTCGTCCTCCTCGTCGCTCCCGTCGTCCTGTCCCGCAGGCGCTGGCATGAACCGTGGCAGAGCGCGAGCAGCTTCGCCGAGACGTTCGGCTGGGCCCATGGGCATGCCTGCTGAGCTGGCTATACCCATGGGCGCAGCGCCCCCTCGACAGGCAAACTCGATCTCTACCACCGGCTCTGGCTCAGGTCTTGGTCCGCTGTCGCCGAGGCCGTCCCCTTTGCCGCTCGCTCGGTCGGCCGCGCCGTAAGCAACGTCCAGCACAGTCATGTATCTGCACAGGCACGTACACACACTGAAAACACTCGACTTCACATGAGTCTATCTCAACTAATCAATGTTATTTTTACGAAATTTTTACTGTATTAGATTCTTTGTGATGCGAGCTGTCTGATTATGTGCTCAGGCCTTGTGTGGACCCTCTGGGCGCCGTCCAAAGACTTAGTCAAAGTCACGGAAAAATGGGGCTGACCCTATTTTTCCAAGTTTTCCAAGTAACCGTTTGTAACCAATACCCGAGATTTTTGCGAGCTGTTTGTGCCAGTAGATTCCCCTTGGTGTGGGCTATCTAATTCTATATTCAAACCTTATGGGAACCATCTGGGCGCAGTCCAAAGACTTGGTCAAAGTCACGGAAAAATGGGGCCGACCCCATTTTTCTAAGTGACCTTTTGCAGCTAAACTAAGCACTGCGTGTGTGTGTACAAGTGATTCGTATTCATCACGAGACAACCTTTCAGGATATATATACATATAGCACCAGCAACCTGCAAACATGTCCAAAACCATCAAGGGTTCTTTTCTAGCCAGCTACCCACTTCCCAAGTTCGGCTGAACTAGGGTTCTGAGGCCAAAAATCGTCTGGGCTCGCGCCACGTCATGCTTACTCGGCTGGTCCATTTTTTCCGCTTGTGATTTTTGGCTATTTCCTTTTTGCCTCCCCTCCCCGCCACCGCCCACCACCCACCGGAAAAATCGGGACTTTTTCCGCCCAAAACTTTGCAAGCGTCTATCTCGGCCAATCCTGGACCTTTTTACGTAATTTTTGCTGATTCAGATTCGTCTCGATGCGGGCTATCAGAATATATATTAGTGCCTAAGAACTCCTCCGGAAGCATGCCAAAAATTCAATTTGTGTCCTTTGCCCCCCCTCTGCGCCACCTCCATGCCGGTTCAGTATTAGTAAAATAGGATCTAGTAAACTAATTAAAGTAAGGTAATCTCTCTGTATTATTATTAAATCTGTAGATTAGACAATTACAACTATTTTAATCGGTAGTACAATTTTAACGACTGACAGAAAAAGACTGCATGCGAGGCGCGCCAGTGTGTCCAGGGTGACCGGGGCTCGGACGCTGGGCACGGCGGGCGGGTCGGTCGGACGGGCGAACTCGTCGACGAGCGGCTGGCCGGTCAGCCGTCGGCGCTTGGTGGTACGGTCGTGTCGGTCGTCTCCTTGTCTGCGCATCTGGTCAGTACTCTGGTCCTTGGACTGTGAGGGCGGACTGGTAGTCGGTCGCGTGTCCTTGCCCAATGGCACGCGCACACTGCCTTTTTGTCCCTGAGAGCCATGATATGGCCGAAATATTCGTGATACGGCGAAAATGGCAGTGATATGGTACAAAAAGGCAGTAGTGCGGGACAAAAATGCAATGATATGGCTGTAGGTGTATGGCCTGCATCCGGGCCCGGCGCACCGGTGAATTTCTAGAAGACCGTTACTGTCACGTGGGCGGCACCCGTGTCACTCTCATAAGACTCGATTTTTTCTTGACTGAAAGTGGTCGCAGCCGGAACGAACCCAATGCCGTTATGTCCCGCCATTTTTTGTGGACGTTTTCCCGGAAATTTACCGCGCCGCCAAACCAGTCAAAATTTCTTGCCATCCATTTTTTGTGGACGTTTTCCCGGAAGTTTACCGCGCCACAGAACCAGTCAAAATTTCTTGCCCTGCAAAAAAATTTGTCGCAAAACCCGTCAAAATTTTGCTGTCTCGTCCGAGCGCGTGAACGACCGCTACATCTTTTTTTGTAGGTGCTTACATGCAGGAACACAAGGTAGACATGCCATCCGTCACTGCCTTCGATGACGACGACGGCGAAAGCCCCGAACTGCAGTCCCTTCATGACAGAGCGCGGCGCAAGAGAAAGTGGGCACAACAAGCGGCGGCGGCCACGGGCGGCGAAGCGGAAGAGTGCGACAGCGAGCCGCCTAGCCCGGTCCAGGCCGCCAGCGACGACGAGTCGGCCGACGAGAAGGCCGCTCCTACCAGCAAAGACAAGACGAAAAGGGCAGCAGTGTACAGGTTCTACGAGATATTGGACCTGCCCGCCGTCCGCGACCTGTTGGCCGAGCCGCGCCTGGCGCCCGTTCACAAGCAACTGCTGGACTGCATGCAGAAGGAAGTGATCGCGACTGGGGGCTACTGCGTTGACTACCGCTACGGCAAGGGCACCAAGGGCGGCCGGGCCTACGCTACGACCGGGATGCAGAATGCGCCTATCGCCCTGCGCCGCCTGGCCCTGCCTGCGTTCTGCCAGGAGGTCGACATCAACAACAGCGTGCCAGTGTTCTTGCTGTGGCTGGCGGAAAGCCTGGCCAGCGATCCGGCCCCCCTGGCCGCCCTGCGCAAGCTTGTAGAGAACCGGGAAGAGTGCTTGCAGAAGACGGCCGAAGTCTTCGGGAAGTCGAGGGACGGCGCCAAGGAGATACTGCTCAGGATCTTGCACGGCGGGGACCTAACGGGCCTGCCCCCATTCCGTTTTGCCCGGGAGCTGCGCAACTCGGTCCTGCACGCGATCGCGGTGCTCAAGCCTCACTACAGGAAGGTGTGGGACTACTGCGATAAGAGGCGCAAGCTGGGCTGGGACCGCGTCAGGCACATCAACTACAAGAACGTCGAGGGGGCGTTCGTGCACTTTGTGACTACTCGCTACGAAGCGAAAGTCATGTCCCGCGCCATGGCCTTCTTCCGGGACAAGGGCTGCGAGACGATCTGCCTGCGCCACGACTCGTTGGTGATCGAGGACAGACAGAACGTGGTGGACGAGGCGATGCTAGGCGAGCTGGCGGAGTTCTGTTCCGCGGTGGACTACGGCGAGACAGAGACGAGGCCCCAGGGCCGCAAGGACCTCACGAGGCTGCTCAAGCTCACTAGGCTCGGCTGGAAGCGCAGCTCCATGGTTGCGCAGGACGGCGACCGCGAACAACTGCTGGAGGCGGAGGACAAGGGCTCGCCGGCGGAGCAGCTGGGCTTTGAGGCTTCCGGCATCTACAGGACAGAGGATGACGTGTACGAGAAGAAGTACATGCACCCTATCAGCTTCAGCAAGTTCCGCTACCAGCTGGTGAACGCTATTACGGGGCTAGGCAAGTCGCACGCTTCCAGGAATTCCATCTTGGAGCTGCTGCGGGCGGACCCAGATGCCAGGGTCTGCATCGTGACCGGCCGGCGGACACAGGCGTCCTGCGCCTCCTTCCTGGGCGAGAACGGCATCGAGATTTCTACGCTGGCTAACTACATGAACGCGCCGACGGACGCTAGTGGCTGCTTGTCCCAGCACAAGCGGATTATCGTGCAATACGAGTCCCTGCACCGTCTGGTGGTCAACCAAGGCAACGCAAGGACGTTGATCAGCTACGACCTGCTCATTCTGGACGAGTTCAGGCTGCTGGCCGACCAGCGGGTCTCGATGCAGACGAACCGCTGGAACCTGCGCGAGAACAACGCCATCTACGAAAAGCTGTGCAAAGAGACCCCGCACGTCCTGGTGATGGACAAGGACTTGGCCTCCGATTCTACGTGCTACGACTTCTTCGTGGGCGCCAACGGGATCGCAAAGCAATCCGAAGTACAGTTCCACGACTACCGCTTCGTGCCGCCACACCTTAGGCGCGATATCAAGGTTGTAGGCAAGCTCGAGGCCTGGCTGGAGAAGCTGCGAACGAACCTACGAGAAGGGAAAAAGACGCTCGTGCCCTGCCGCTCGAACCGCGAAGCAAGGGCTATCTACGACATGTTCGTGGCGGCCGGCGAAGCTCCGGAGAGGCCAGACGCCAAGGGGAAGAAAGTCGAGACGAGGGAAGACGGCAAGGTCGAGGAGGTAGACCCGATCTGGGCTCGCGGGGCTAGGGTGCGGATCTTGACTGCGCAGACTCCCCCACGGGAGAGCCAGGCGATGATATCCAACATTAACAAATTGTTTAGGCCCTCGGAACCAAGCGACTACACTTCCGGCTGCATCATACTGATCTACACGAGCTCGCTGTGTGTGGCGGCCGACCTACAGGACCAGATCGAGTGCGTGATGCTGCACTGTGCGAACGGGACGAGCATTGCCAGGGGTGGTCCGCCCGCTAGGATCCTGTGACAGATGGTTATGCGAGCGCGCCGTGTGCGGGACAGGACAGTCTACTGCTACTTTGGCGAGGGGTTCCGGCCGCCGTCCGTGCGCTCTGACAATGCGCCCGTGCGGCCGTGGCAGCATGACGGAGTGTACAAGGAATCGGCCAAGAACTTCAACGAGAAGCGACAGCAGATCCGGAAAGTGACGCTCAGTTCCAATCCTAAAGATAAGGACGCGATATACCTGATGATGGACGTTGGCCTCCGGTGGAAGGACGTCGTCGACGCCAGCGGCAAAAAGCTGTACTCGGTCGAGGTGAATTCCAACCTCGTGGAATGCCTGCTGGCGCGCAAGACAGAAATAGAGCACAACAGGAACGAGCTCGTGTTCCAACAGTTTGTGCGCGGGCACGCATTGGTTATGGACGACCCTCCGCCAGAGGAGCAACTGCGGAAGGCGCTCGACGAGCTGAGGCGGCCGGTCAGCGACCCGGTGGTGGAATCCAAGCAAGCAGACGAAGAAGACGAGCTGGCCGGGACACGCGAGACCACCGACGAAGAGCTCCAGTTTGTGATGTCGCAGCACATCAAATGGGCGGACCTCGGGAGCACTTTTTACGCCCGGAAGCGCATGCAGGACATCGAGAACATGAAGGGCACTAAGCGTAAATACATACAAGTTGAACTAGTGGTGCTAGAGACGCTGCAGCTCTACCCTGGCTATCTGCACGCTATGCGCGAACAGGCGGCTGGTCCGTGCGAGTAGTTCCGGGATCCCGCTGCGAAATCTCCAAGTCCCGGAAGAGCTGTGCTAACCGGCCGCCCGTTTTGTTGATCTGTGCATTGGTGAGCCGATGGGCAGGAGAAAGCAGGTCGGGCAGCTGGCAGCCAAGCAAGGACGCAGTTTCCCTGATGACGTGGTGAGCGACGGTCGCGAGCTTCACGTACTCTGTCACCTGCTTGCGCTGTTCCCTCGACCCGCTAAACAGCGCCTTGTCGTCTGCCTCTACCGCGTCGGCCACGGGAGACAGGGCCACTTGCATCATGCGCAGCGCGCGGCGCTGTTTGCGCATGGCCTTGTACTGTGCCAGCAGCTCGTCAGCGGGGATGACCTTGCCGCTCAGCCCGAGAAGGCCGTGATGTGCCTCAAGTCCTTGCTCTCCAAGTTCGGGTTTGAACTAGTTAAGACGGGCTCCAAGCGGCTGCCAAAGAACGCGGATGGTAAGAGGCCTGAGATCGTGTCGTACAAAGTAGTAGCAACCGAGGAGGCCGGTGAACTGAAAGGCTTGCACGTGGGCTTCTGGCAGCCCCCCGCCCGCGAGCCGTGGCAGCCGCCGGCCAGGGAGCAGCAGCCACAGCCGCCGCGACCGCCGCCTGCCAAGAGGCAAAAGATCACGAATGATGCGGATGTGTAAAATCAATAAAAGATTTTTTTGTACA
>WBZZ01001675.1:0-5000 GCA_019918135.1 Paulinella micropora
CACTATCTACTCTCATAAAGACGGCAGTGATCGTGTTTTGCTTCCGTATTCATACACACCAAAAACAAACACCTTGAAATTGCTACAATATGTAGAAATAGACGATTATTTGATTATGCGACCCGATGACGATACATTTTACATTATTATAATTCCCGAATATACAACTTTGAAGCGATATCAACATATCACATTGGAAGAAATACGCGAAATTATACTCAGCAAAATACCAATGTAGAAATTGTTGAAATAAAGCAGAGAATGTTTATTAAAAAAACCAAGGGGACACGAATATGTATCATAAACGGGGAAGAAAATAAAAGCGATAATTGCTATGTAGTATGGACACGAATATGTATCATAAATGGGGAAGAAAATAAAAGTGATAATTGCTATGTACTAGTATGGAGAAGAGACTGTTTATATTTCTACTGCCACGATAGTAATTGCGAGGGTAAAGGTATAAAAATTTACGAACTATCGCCCCCCTATCGTCCGCAATATCAACACGATTGGTGATTTACGACGACTTGCCGGCGAATGTAATAATTTAGAAAAATACAAAGAGTTGCTAGATACTGCTTTAGCTTGGATGAATAAATCATACACTTTTGCTAACTTAGCAAAGCCGACTATAATTGAAGAATATGTTGATTCCAAAGCTAAGCAGGTATTCCGCTACAAGACGGAATCAGCGATGGAATCATTCTTCAAAACAAAAGAATAAAGACTAACTTATCAAAGGAGGACTGGATAGCACTAGGCAAAATCTCTGCCACATTGCATGTTGTTGAACTGTATAAAATGTGGAATACACACCCGAAAAGACGCGAAGTGAATGATGTAATCTTTGATCCTAAGGCATACTTTGATAACGACAAACAAGGGTTTTATAACTTGTTTAAGGGTTTTGAAATTCCAGCGGACACATTGAAAGATGTAAAATCATTCACGGCAGAAGAAGAAAAATATGAAGCATTCTTTCAACATATCTTAAACAGATGGTGTGGGGGAAGGCAGGACATATATAAAAAGGTGCTTGATATGTTCGCGAGCATTTACCAAAAGCCGTGGCAAAAACTACATTATCATTAGTTTTGACAAGCACTGAACGAGCAGGAAAGGGTATTATTCTTGAAATATTAAAAGACATACTAGGTGCCGATTATTACTTCCAGCCGTCCGATGTTAAAGAAATATTAGGCGATTTTAATGCTCAACTCGCAAAAGCAATTGTAGTATTTATGGACGAGATGGTATGGGGTGGCGACAAGGAACGAGCGGGAACAATTAAGAAACTTGTATCAAAACACACTCACTCTTAAACAAAAACATTTACCAAATCTAACATTAGAAAATATGTTATTCTTAGTCTTTGCTTCAAACGAAGAATGGGTAGTGCCGGCGGGAACCACTGAGCAACGATGGCTAGTCCTTGAAGTTTCTGATGAACTGGCACTTATGAAACCAGACGAAAAGAGAAAAGTGATTACAGATATTAGATCTATTGACAGGCAACGACTGGCGAAGTTTCTTCTTGAAAGAGACCTAAGCGATTTCAACGATCGCGAAACAATCATTACAAAGGGACTGCGAGAACAAAAAGTAAAATCCCTTTCAAAGTTAAGAAAGTGGTGGTTGGATTGCTTGAACTTAGGATATATTACAAACCAAATGCCAGAAATTCATTTTGGTACAGAGATTTCAAAAGAAGCATTGTATGATGTATATAAAGGAAATGTAAATGATCCACACACCTCACGGGTCAGTTTCTGGACTAATCTTAGAAAACTGATGCCTAGTATGGTAGAAAAGAAGAAAACAATGGAAGAGGGTATAAGAATTAGATCCATAGATTTACCAACCTTAGAAGAATGTAAAAATCAGTGGAAGGTTATTTATGGCGATAATGAATGGGCTTTTGACGACGACGACGATGAATAAATAATATGAAACAGATTTTTTTTTGCTATGCTTATATATAACATGGCAACCAAAAAAGACTATCTAAGCCAAATAGAAAAATTGACTCATTTAAGTAGCGATATAAAACTGCCAACAAGCAAATTGCTTAAACCTGATATTATCGCATTTTACGAAAAATATCGACCCGAACAAAATCAAGAGGGTGATAATGTTGAAGTTTTATTGCCTTCTTCCGATACGATGAAAAAATTCTGTGATAATGAACCAACAACAACAGAAGAATACACACCCTTTAAAGAAAGGGATTTGACGGAAACTGGTATTACTGAAATCAAGGCTAATGTAGGAGAAGAACTGGCGAAAAAAAAATTACCAGTTTTGGAAGCAAAAGAGGAGCCCGCACCAGTTAGGAAAAAAAATTGCAAATTAAAGCAAAGAGAAATCCGCCCGAGGACGGGTATTGTTGCTATGAAATAATAACGGCACATTTGAAAGTATCAAAAGATCCGTTTAATTTCTTGTATATGAAAGTGGAAGACCGCACCATAATGCAGGAGGATATGAAGAAATGGCACGAGGGTAGATATGCGCACATACAACCAGATCGACTACCTATTCTTAAATATGGTAAATTAGATTATAAGACATTTTTTCGTGATGTTTTATCTCAACACGAGGGCGAACTAACAACATTAAAAGATATGTATGACAGGTTTCATATGTAATTCGCGGTCAGTGCTATGTCTCTCATCACATCAATATTAAAATATGATGGTTT
The DNA here is from genome assembly GCA_019918135.1 of Paulinella micropora. NCBI lineage: Eukaryota > Cercozoa > Imbricatea > Euglyphida > Paulinellidae > Paulinella > Paulinella micropora. The sequence continues at coordinate 2,705 of WBZZ01001675.1, forward strand.
AAAAGATACATAATCCGCAGATGCCGTTTTATAATATACTTCCAATGTTATTGGAGCATCTGTCGCATATGTCAATAAAACCTCATTAGTTTTATTTCCAGAAATTCGTATTGTTGTATTATTGGTGGTGTCCGCGGGATTTGGACTCCATATCTTTGCATTAACCACACACAATCAAAAGACTCATACTCAATGGCGGTTGTATAATGTAGCACTTCACTGTAAAAGTCATCAACATTAGTGCCATCCGTTTTATGAAACCAGAACTGAAAAGTTCCTATTCCAGACGGGGCGGGCAAATTTAAAAACCCGCGAAAAGATACTTTAATAAAATATCCATAACCTAAATTGGACACGGTTTTGCTACCATATCCGCCAGTGTGTGTGGTGAATGTTGAGCTTTCCATCCACGATCTAAGATCAAGACCAACATACGCATTTTGAATGTTTCTTGTTAATGTCGGGGTAGCAGTGACTGCAATAGTTTTTGTATCTATTGACTGCTGTTCTTGTGATCGGCCAAATATATTCATATTTTTTTAAACTATATATACTACAATATAAAATAATTCTATTAAATTATGAACCATTTAGGCAATCCATGGACATATCATTTTTATGGTTCTGTTATAGTGGATGAGGATTTAGAAATTGATGGCGTATTATATGGTGATCACATTGAAGCAGGACTGACGACATAACAATATCTTCAAAAAATAACAATTCTTCCTTGTTGGTATCTGATACTGGTTATGTGTCAATTAATAATAAATACGATCTACCATTAGCGGATGGCACGGCGAACCAAGTATTAAAACAGATGGGTTGGGTAATACTTCATTTGCTACATTAACTTCAAGTTTTATAAGTGATTTTGAACTAGATAAATTAACGGATGTAGTCATAACCGCACCAATCGCAGCGAACAGTTATCTCACATACAACAAGATAAACTGGGTCAATAAAACATTTCCAATAAATTTGGATGAGTTTGGCAATATTAATATGGGCGGTTATTTGAATATAACAGGTGTCAATTTGCTAAACACAAAAAATGTGGATACTTAGATAACGGAACACGAGGCAAATAATGATAAAGTATCAGCGGATGGTTTAATTGATACACATAGTGATGTGACTATAACAACAGCATCGGATAACCAACTGCTTGTTTATAGCACAGGACAATGGAGAAATGCGACTTCACCTTTTCTGAGATTAGACGGCACGGTCAATATGACTGGGCATTAAATATGAACAGCCAAAACATTACAAATGTAAATCAACTAAATACTAAAACTGTCTCAACTTGGTTATCAGAACACAATGCGAATAGTGCGAAAGTGTCCGCGGATGGTTCATTGATACACATAGTGATGTGACTGTAACAACAGCATTAGACAACCAACTACTTATTTATAGCACAGGACAATGGAGAAATGCGACTTCACCTTTTCTGAGATTAGACGGCACGGTCAATATGACTGGGGCATGTGGCGCTTGGTGACGTGTTGGTATCGTCCATCTCTAATAAAGTAAAGTACGATCCTCTCGTTTGTCCAGTGTGTGAAGGGATGCACGGTTGTCGACATAACCTTTGTAATGAGTGTCAACAGTGGTTGCCCAAAGGGTACACAATAAGCCGCACGCCTCAGCAACATAATTACTATCATCACATGTGTTTCTGAGTCGCCCTCCTAGTGCAAAAGTGGCTTGCACTTTGTGCCGAACATCCAGATCAGAAACGGTGTTAGCAGACAGCATCGTATCAAATTCACCCCCGTTATATTTCAATTGGTGCAGGTGTGCATGCATCTGTGCGGGAAGAGTAACAAGCGTAGCGGCAGCAGCTAAAGTGCGCAGGAAATGATGAGTGGATCAGTCGGAAGCACCGCAAAAGACGATTTGGTTAGCTTCGTAAAGGAAGCGCGAGAAGACAATATTAAAGATTCAAACTTATGATAGTAATCATGTATTACATAATCACTAAGTAAGTTCATTATACTAATATAAATTTTAGTGTTACTGAAGCAAGACTACTTAGCTAAACGTTGTCCGCAGTCTTCTCTCTGCATTCTCTCGGTTCACTATTCTCTCTCCCTCTAAACAGTCTCTTATCTTCTGCTTTTATGCTTTTCTTCAGTGTTTCGTTCAAATGTCTAATTACCTTTTTTTATTTCTCTGCTTCGTCGCTGTTCCACTTCGAATATAGTCTTGCCTTCCTTATCTTTCCTGTCTTCCACTTGATGTTGTTTGGTCCTGCATTTTTCTTTGAGTCCGTTTTCCTTCCCTAGAT
>WBZZ01001675.1:10000-49308 GCA_019918135.1 Paulinella micropora
GATGTGCGGAACGGTCTTGGAATTCTTGTAAAATTTGCATGTTCCCTGTCGTTCTGGAGGACTTACTGTTCCATATCATGCCGACCCGACTAGGTCACGATGGCAAGCCGATAGGTCATAAACTTGTAAAGTCAGTTATCACGCGTCTTAATATCACATTCGGACCTCTGCTATGGAATCTCAACGTTTCAGAGTTTCCGAACTACGTGCCATCGCCCTGCGTACTATGACTCGGACGAAGTTACTGTGCGTATGGTACATGACTCTAGACATGCCTCCCCTACTGTCCTCGACCAAACACGTGTGGGGGCGCCTCAACAACATCTGCTTTACCGTCCAGGATTACCTAGTGAGTGTACTGCAGCTATCCGTAAGACCCGCCTCAGCGGAGGGAACAACACCATGTCTTTGAGATCCCGGTCGGCTCGACCTTCTCTCTTCTGGAGTAGTGCCTAGTGTTTCCCGAGCAGTTAAATCATGATCGAGCAATACTTGGCATGCAATTGTGGCGTCTTTATCCATGGCTTTAATTCTTTTTCTCGACCCTTCCCTGCCTTTGCTTTGCGCGGCACTGGATGTTTTGTACAGTTTCTCTCTTTTATCATTTCATGCTCCCCTCCCTTTTTTTCTTCTGCCTGTCGTATCTCTTCTTCGTTTTCCTCGAGCTCTGTGCCTGCCCTCTTTTCCTTTTGTTTTTCACTGTTGTTTCCCTTCTTCCCTCGTTACTTTATGTTTAACTCCTTCCTTTCCTTTCTTGGTTTCTCTGTCCTTCATTTCGCATCTTGGTTCTCGTTTTTCTTTTTGATATTTTTTGTTTCCTTCCCTATTTTGCCCTTTCTTTGTTTCTTTCATTTTTTCTTCCTGCTTTTCTTTCTTTTAGTTTTTTGCCTTTCTTTCTTTTTTTTCCTTTCTCCATTTTTTACGCTCCATTTTTCCACTTTTGTATCTCTTGGTACCTCTTCCATTTTATTCTTACGCTTCCCACTTATTCCTGCAAGTGGCAAGGATTGTATTATTTAAAAGTGTTTGCGTAAAAATTGAGATGATAATAAAAGATTACTGAGAGGTGGTATTATTGAAGACATTCAAGTTAAGACATTTTTCAATAGTATCTGTATTATTAAAAAATAATTTTAATTGAAAATACTATAAAATGAAAAAGAAAGAAAAGAAAAGAAAAAATGTTTGACTGTTATAAAATTCTAAATATGAAAAAAAAATGGTTTTTAACAAAAGTTCAAGCTCAAATTTTTATAACAATTACTCGAACTTTTTTTAATGTGTTTTAGAATTAATAACCTTAATTAATAGCTAGCGGACCGGCGGTATCTGAGTAACGGTGCCACCGTATCGGTGAGCCATTACTTGTGATCCTGCCAGTCATGTTTGTTAGACTATTATTATCAATATAACCGCCGGTCTATGATAATCACAATACTCTTTCAGCAGTACTTAAGCTTTAATAAGAAAAGGCGCCACCAGACCGCGCCACGTAACTCGACTGGCCGGATCATAAGTAAAGGCTCTACCGACACAGTTACTCTGATACGGCAGGTCCATTAACTATTAAGTAAGATTATTAGTTCCAACATTTCCCCTGTAACAAAATAAATTAGGTAAGTAAGTTACTGCAGGTCCTAACATATGTTACGACGAATATGACGGGGGTGAATTCGAGACGATAGTATTACTATCTGCTCCCCCCGTTCCTGATCTGGATGTTCGGCCCAAAGTGCAAGCCTCTTTTGCCCTGGGAAGGCGCCTCAGAAACACAGGTGATAATTATGTTGCTGAGGCGTGCGGCTTATTGTGTGCCCTTTGGGCCGCCCCTGTTAACACTCATTACACAGGTTATGTCGACAACCGTGCCCTCGAGCTCCTTCACATGCTAGCCCATCCACTGAGTCAACTGAACAAGGGAAGATCCTATCGGTTCCCTGAGAGCCTCCGCCTCCGCAAGGCCGCCAGGCCTGTTATTATGGCCATGATGTCTGTTCTGCAGGCACGTGTGTCGCATGAAAAAATGAATCTTATCTTTCACCAACTATCACACACTAGTTTGGAAACCTTCACTGTCTGCCTCCTCCCAGAAGCGGACTCATTGGCAAACATGCTTCGCTGTAGCGAGGACACAACTTATCCTCCTCAGTTAATGAACTTTGAGGAGAGGCTATATCTCGTCGAAGGTGCTCCTGATGATCCTGAATTTTGTGGAACACACGTCTTGGGAAATACACGTGAGCATGTGCGTCGTGCCCAACGTTACCGTACTCTCCGAGACATCATCAGGCCTGGTAGTTCGCATGGAACTCCCCGTGACAAGCGTGCTTTCATTCTGTCCACCCAACCACCTCCTGGTTCTCACGTTATCCCGGTGCACAATCCAATTACGTATTTCAAGTGGCTGCGGTCCCTTAGAAGTGACTTGCGGGTGCTTCGCTTCGTGATGTAATATGTGCTGGTAGGCTCCCTTCTATCGAGGAGCGACCAACCGCTGCAGCATTCCTGTTTGCTTTGAGGGGAGGCGTGTATGGCAAGCGAGCATCCCTGGGTCTGTGGGGCGCCATCTTCTATTAAGCACCGCCTTGTGCGCTATTCTTCCATCTCCTTTACTGTTGCTGACATGGCTCGCGAAATCTCCATGTCTGTCCCTGCCACTGTCTTGTTAGTAGCAATAGTCATGGCTCTTGTTGTTCATCCTTCCCTCCATGGTAGCATCCTTTTAACTTCCCTCCCGATCTCACCATGCATCCTGGACTCTGTCCTCGTTGGCTTCTCCGATGAGCAAACCTCAACTGTTAATAGCATTGTTGCCCGATGTGCGGAACGGTCTTGAAATTCTTGTAAAATTTGCATGTTCCCTGTCGTTCTGGAGGACTTACTGTTCCATATCATGCCGACCCGACTAGGTCACGATGGCAAGCCGATAGGTCATAAACTTGTAAAGTCAGTTATCACGCGTCTTAATATCACATTCGGACCTCTGCTATGGAATCTCAACGTTTCAGAGTTTCCGAACTACGTGCCATCGCCCTGCGTACTATGACTCGGACGAAGTTACTGTGCGTATGGTACATGACTCTAGACATGCCTCCCCTACTGTCCTCGACCAAACACGTGTGGGGGCGCCTCAACAACATCTGCTTTACCGTCCAGGATTACCTAGTGAGTGTATTGCAGCTATCCGTAAGACCCGCCTCAGCGGAGGGAACAACACCATGTCTTTGAGATCCCGGTCGGCTCGACCTTCTCTCTTCTGGAGTAGTGCCTAGTGTTTCCCGAGCAGTTAAATCATGATCGAGCAATACTTGGCATGCAATTGTGGCGTCTTTATCCATGGCTTTAATTCTTTTTCTCGACCCTTCCCTGCCTTTGCTTTGCGCGGCACTGGATGTTTTGTACAGTTTCTCTCTTTTATCATTTCATGCTCCCCTCCCTTTCTTTCTTCTGCCTGTCGTATCTCTTCTTCGTTTTCCTCGAGCTCTGTGCCTGCCCTCTTTTCCTTTTGTTTTTCACTGTTGTTTCCCTTCTTCCCTCGTTACTTTATGTTTAACTCCTTCCTTTCCTTTCTTGGTTTCTCTGTCCTTCATTTCGCATCTTGGTTCTCGTTTTTCTTTTTGATATTTTTTGTTTCCTTCCCTATTTTGCCCTTTCTTTGTTTCTTTCATTTTTTCTTCCTGCTTTTCTTTCTTTTAGTTTTTTGCCTTTCTTTCTTTTTTTTCCTTTCTCCATTTTTTACGCTCCATTTTTCCACTTTTGTATCTCTTGGTACCTCTTCCATTTTATTCTTACGCTTCCCACTTATTCCTGCAAGTGGCAAGGATTGTATTATTTAAAAGTGTTTGCGTAAAAATTGAGATGATAATAAAAGATTACTGAGAGGTGGTATTATTGAAGACATTCAAGTTAAGACATTTTTCAATAGTATCTGTATTATTAAAAAATAATTTTAATTGAAAATACTATAAAATGAAAAAGAAAGAAAAGAAAAGAAAAAATGTTTGACTGTTATAAAATTCTAAATATGAAAAAAAAATGGTTTTTAACAAAAGTTCAAGCTCAAATTTTTATAACAATTACTCGAACTTTTTTTAATGTGTTTTAGAATTAATAACCTTAATTAATAGCTAGCGGACCGGCGGTATCTGAGTAACGGTGCCACCGTATCGGTGAGCCATTACTTGTGATCCTGCCAGTCATGTTTGTTAGACTATTATTATCAATATAACCGCCGGTCTATGATAATCACAATACTCTTTCAGCAGTACTTAAGCTTTAATAAGAAAAGGCGCCACCAGACCGCGCCACGTAACTCGACTGGCCGGATCATAAGTAAAGGCTCTACCGACACAGTTACTCTGATACGGCAGGTCCATTAACTATTAAGTAAGATTATTAGTTCCAACATTTCCCCTGTAACAAAATAAATTAGGTAAGTAAGTTACTGCAGGTCCTAACATATGTTACGACGAATATGACGGGGGTGAATTCGAGACGATAGTATTACTATCTGCTCCCCCCGTTCCTGATCTGGATGTTCGGCCCAAAGTGCAAGCCTCTTTTGCCCTGGGAAGGCGCCTCAGAAACACAGGTGATAATTATGTTGCTGAGGCGTGCGGCTTATTGTGTGCCCTTTGGGCCGCCCCTGTTAACACTCATTACACAGGTTATGTCGACAACCGTGCCCTCGAGCTCCTTCACATGCTAGCCCATCCACTGAGTCAACTGAACAAGGGAAGATCCTATCGGTTCCCTGAGAGCCTCCGCCTCCGCAAGGCCGCCAGGCCTGTTATTATGGCCATGATGTCTGTTCTGCAGGCACGTGTGTCGCATGAAAAAATGAATCTCATCTTTCACCAACTATCACACACTAGTTTGGAAACCTTCACTGTCTGCCTCCTCCCAGAAGCGGACTCATTGGCAAACATGCTTCGCTGTAGCGAGGACACAACTTATCCTCCTCAGTTAATGAACTTTGAGGAGAGGCTATATCTCGTCGAAGGTGCTCCTGATGATCCTGAATTTTGTGGAACACACGTCTTGGGAAATACACGTGAGCATGTGCGTCGTGCCCAACGTTACCGTACTCTCCGAGACATCATCAGGCCTGGTAGTTCGCATGGAACTCCCCGTGACAAGCGTGCTTTCATTCTGTCCACCCAACCACCTCCTGGTTCTCACGTTATCCCGGTGCACAATCCAATTACGTATTTCACGTGGCTGCGGTCCCTTAGAAGTGACTTGCGGGTGCTTCGCTTCGTGATGTAATATGTGCTGGTAGGCTCCCTTCTATCGAGGAGCGACCAACCGCTGCAGCATTCCTGTTTGCTTTGAGGGGAGGCGTGTATGGCAAGCGAGCATCCCTGGGTCTGTGGGGCGCCATCTTCTATTAAGCACCGCCTTGTGCGCTATTCTTCCATCTCCTTTACTGTTGCTGACATGGCTCGCGAAATCTCCATGTCTGTCCCTGCCACTGTCTTGTTAGTAGCAATAGTCATGGCTCTTGTTGTTCATCCTTCCCTCCATGGTAGCATCCTTTTAACTTCCCTCCCGATCTCACCATGCATCCTGGACTCTGTCCTCGTTGGCTTCTCCGATGAGCAAACCTCAACTGTTAATAGCATTGTTGCCCGATGTGCGGAACGGTCTTGGAATTCTTGTAAAATTTGCATGTTCCCTGTCGTTCTGGAGGACTTACTGTTCCATATCATGCCGACCCGACTAGGTCACGATGGCAAGCCGATAGGTCATAAACTTGCAAAGTCAGTTATCACGCGTCTTAATATCACATTCGGACCTCTGCTATGGAACCTCAACGTTTCAGAGTTTCCGAACTACGTGCCATCGCCCTGCGTACTATGACTCGGACGAAGTTACTGTGCGTATGGTACATGACTCTAGACATGCCTCCCCTACTGTCCTCGACCAAACACGTGTGGGGGCGCCTCAACAACATCTGCTTTACCGTCCAGGATTACCTAGTGAGTGTACTGCAGCTATCCGTAAGACCCGCCTCAGCGGAGGGAACAAAACCATGTCTTTGAGATCCCGGTCGGCTCGACCTTCTCTCTTCTGGAGTAGTGCCTAGTGTTTCCCGAGCAGTTAAATCATGATCGAGCAATACTTGGCATGCAATTGTGGCGTCTTTATCCATGGCTTTAATTCTTTTTCTCGACCCTTCCCTGCCTTTGCTTTGCGCGGCACTGGATGTTTTGTACAGTTTCTCTCTTTTATCATTTCATGCTCCCCTCCCTTTCTTTCTTCTGCCTGTCGTATCTCTTCTTCGTTTTCCTCGAGCTCTGTGCCTGCCCTCTTTTCCTTTTGTTTTCACTGTTGTTTCCCTTCTCTCCTCGTTACTTCATGTTTAACTCCTTCCTTTCCTTTCTTGGTTTCTCTGTCCTTCATTTCGCATCTTGGTTCTCGTTTTTCTTTTTGATATTTTTTGTTTCCTTCCCTATTTTGCCCTTTCTTTGTTTCTTTCATTTTTTCTTCCTGCTTTTCTTTCTTTTAGTTTTTTGCCTTTCTTTCTTTTTTTTCCTTTCTCCATTTTTTACGCTCCATTTTTCCACTTTTGTATCTCTTGGTACCTCTTCCATTTTATTCTTACGCTTCCCACTTATTCCTGCAAGTGGCAAGGATTGTATTATTTAAAAGTGTTTGCGTAAAAATTGAGATGATAATAAAAGATTACTGAGAGGTGGTATTATTGAAGACATTCAAGTTAAGACATTTTTCAATAGTATCTGTATTATTAAAAAATAATTTTAATTGAAAATACTATAAAATGAAAAAGAAAGAAAAGAAAAGAAAAAATGTTTGACTGTTATAAAATTCTAAATATGAAAAAAAAATGGTTTTTAACAAAAGTTCAAGCTCAAATTTTTATAACAATTACTCGAACTTTTTTTAATGTGTTTTAGAATTAATAACCTTAATTAATAGCTAGCGGACCGGCGGTATCTGAGTAACGGTGCCACCGTATCGGTGAGCCATTACTTGTGATCCTGCCAGTCATGTTTGTTAGACTATTATTATCAATATAACCGCCGGTCTATGATAATCACAATACTCTTTCAGCAGTACTTAAGCTTTAATAAGAAAAGGCGCCACCAGACCGCGCCACGTAACTCGACTGGCCGGATCATAAGTAAAGGCTCTACCGACACAGTTACTCTGATACGGCAGGTCCATTAACTATTAAGTAAGATTATTAGTTCCAACATTTCCCCTGTAACAAAATAAATTAGGTAAGTAAGTTACTGCAGGTCCTAACATATGTTACGACGAATATGACGGGGGTGAATTCGAGACGATAGTATTACTATCTGCTCCCCCCGTTCCTGATCTGGATGTTCGGCCCAAAGTGCAAGCCTCTTTTGCCCTGGGAAGGCGCCTCAGAAACACAGGTGATAATTATGTTGCTGAGGCGTGCGGCTTATTGTGTGCCCTTTGGGCCGCCCCTGTTAACACTCATTACACAGGTTATGTCGACAACCGTGCCCTCGAGCTCCTTCACATGCTAGCCCATCCACTGAGTCAACTGAACAAGGGAAGATCCTATCGGTTCCCTGAGAGCCTCCGCCTCCGCAAGGCCGCCAGGCCTGTTATTATGGCCATGATGTCTGTTCTGCAGGCACGTGTGTCGCATGAAAAAATGAATCTTATCTTTCACCAACTATCACACACTAGTTTGGAAACCTTCACTGTCTGCCTCCTCCCAGAAGCGGACTCATTGGCAAACATGCTTCGCTGTAGCGAGGACACAACTTATCCTCCTCAGTTAATGAACTTTGAGGAGAGGCTATATCTCGTCGAAGGTGCTCCTGATGATCCTGAATTTTGTGGAACACACGTCTTGGGAAATACACGTGAGCATGTGCGTCGTGCCCAACGTTACCGTACTCTCCGAGACATCATCAGGCCTGGTAGTTCGCATGGAACTCCCCGTGACAAGCGTGCTTTCATTCTGTCCACCCAACCACCTCCTGGTTCTCACGTTATCCCGGTGCACAATCCAATTACGTATTTCAAGTGGCTGCGGTCCCTTAGAAGTGACTTGCGGGTGCTTCGCTTCGTGATGTAATATGTGCTGGTAGGCTCCCTTCTATCGAGGAGCGACCAACCGCTGCAGCATTCCTGTTTGCTTTGAGGGGAGGCGTGTATGGCAAGCGAGCATCCCTGGGTCTGTGGGGCGCCATCTTCTATTAAGCACCGCCTTGTGCGCTATTCTTCCATCTCCTTTACTGTTGCTGACATGGCTCGCGAAATCTCCATGTCTGTCCCTGCCACTGTCTTGTTAGTAGCAATAGTCATGGCTCTTGTTGTTCATCCTTCCCTCCATGGTAGCATCCTTTTAACTTCCCTCCCGATCTCACCATGCATCCTGGACTCTGTCCTCGTTGGCTTCTCCGATGAGCAAACCTCAACTGTTAATAGCATTGTTGCCCGATGTGCGGAACGGTCTTGGAATTCTTGTAAAATTTGCATGTTCCCTGTCGTTCTGGAGGACTTACTGTTCCATATCATGCCGACCCGACTAGGTCACGATGGCAAGCCGATAGGTCATAAACTTGTAAAGTCAGTTATCACGCGTCTTAATATCACATTCGGACCTCTGCTATGGAACCTCAACGTTTCAGAGTTTCCGAACTACGTGCCATCGCCCTGCGTACTATGACTCGGACGAAGTTACTGTGCGTATGGTACATGACTCTAGACATGCCTCCCCTACTGTCCTCGACCAAACACGTGTGGGGGCGCCTCAACAACATCTGCTTTACCGTCCAGGATTACCTAGTGAGTGTACTGCAGCTATCCGTAAGACCCGCCTCAGCGGAGGGAACAACACCATGTCTTTGAGATCCCGGTCGGCTCGACCTTCTCTCTTCTGGAGTAGTGCCTAGTGTTTCCCGAGCAGTTAAATCATGATCGAGCAATACTTGGCATGCAATTGTGGCGTCTTTATCCATGGCTTTAATTCTTTTTCTCGACCCTTCCCTGCCTTTGCTTTGCGCGGCACTGGATGTTTTGTACAGTTTCTCTCTTTTATCATTTCATGCTCCCCTCCCTTTCTTTCTTCTGCCTGTCGTATCTCTTCTTCGTTTTCCTCGAGCTCTGTGCCTGCCCTCTTTTCCTTTTGTTTTTCACTGTTGTTTCCCTTCTTCCCTCGTTACTTCATGTTTAACTCCTTCCTTTCCTTTCTTGGTTTCTCTGTCCTTCATTTCGCATCTTGGTTCTCGTTTTTCTTTTTGATATTTTTTGTTTCCTTCCCTATTTTGCCCTTTCTTTGTTTCTTTCATTTTTTCTTCCTGCTTTTCTTTCTTTTAGTTTTTTGCCTTTCTTTCTTTTTTTTCCTTTCTCCATTTTTTACGCTCCATTTTTCCACTTTTGTATCTCTTGGTACCTCTTCCATTTTATTCTTACGCTTCCCACTTATTCCTGCAAGTGGCAAGGATTGTATTATTTAAAAGTGTTTGCGTAAAAATTGAGATGATAATAAAAGATTACTGAGAGGTGGTATTATTGAAGACATTCAAGTTAAGACATTTTTCAATAGTATCTGTATTATTAAAAAATAATTTTAATTGAAAATACTATAAAATGAAAAAGAAAGAAAAGAAAAGAAAAAATGTTTGACTGTTATAAAATTCTAAATATGAAAAAAAAATGGTTTTTAACAAAAGTTCAAGCTCAAATTTTTATAACAATTACTCGAACTTTTTTTAACGTGTTTTAGAATTAATAACCTTAATTAATAGCTAGCGGACCGGCGGTATCTGAGTAACGGTGCCACCGTATCGGTGAGCCATTACTTGTGATCCTGCCAGTCATGTTTGTTAGACTATTATTATCAATATAACCGCCGGTCTATGATAATCACAATACTCTTTCAGCAGTACTTAAGCTTTAATAAGAAAAGGCGCCACCAGACCGCGCCACGTAACTCGACTGGCCGGATCATAAGTAAAGGCTCTACCGACACAGTTACTCTGATACGGCAGGTCCATTAACTATTAAGTAAGATTATTAGTTCCAACATTTCCCCTGTAACAAAATAAATTAGGTAAGTAAGTTACTGCAGGTCCTAACATATGTTACGACGAATATGACGGGGGTGAATTCGAGACGATAGTATTACTATCTGCTCCCCCCGTTCCTGATCTGGATGTTCGGCCCAAAGTGCAAGCCTCTTTTGCCCTGGGAAGGCGCCTCAGAAACACAGGTGATAATTATGTTGCTGAGGCGTGCGGCTTATTGTGTGCCCTTTGGGCCGCCCCTGTTAACACTCATTACACAGGTTATGTCGACAACCGTGCCCTCGAGCTCCTTCACATGCTAGCCCATCCACTGAGTCAACTGAACAAGGGAAGATCCTATCGGTTCCCTGAGAGCCTCCGCCTCCGCAAGGCCGCCAGGCCTGTTATTATGGCCATGATGTCTGTTCTGCAGGCACGTGTGTCGCATGAAAAAATGAATCTTATCTTTCACCAACTATCACACACTAGTTTGGAAACCTTCACTGTCTGCCTCCTCCCAGAAGCGGACTCATTGGCAAACATGCTTCGCTGTAGCGAGGACACAACTTATCCTCCTCAGTTAATGAACTTTGAGGAGAGGCTATATCTCGTCGAAGGTGCTCCTGATGATCCTGAATTTTGTGGAACACACGTCTTGGGAAATACACGTGAGCATGTGCGTCGTGCCCAACGTTACCGTACTCTCCGAGACATCATCAGGCCTGGTAGTTCGCATGGAACTCCCCGTGACAAGCGTGCTTTCATTCTGTCCACCCAACCACCTCCTGGTTCTCACGTTATCCCGGTGCACAATCCAATTACGTATTTCACGTGGCTGCGGTCCCTTAGAAGTGACTTGCGGGTGCTTCGCTTCGTGATGTAATATGTGCTGGTAGGCTCTCTTCTATCGAGGAGCGACCAACCGCTGCAGCATTCCTGTTTACTTTGAGGGGAGGCGTGTATGGCAAGCGAGCATCCCTGGGTCTGTGGGGCGCCATCTTCTATTAAGCACCGCCTTGTGCGCTATTCTTCCATCTCCTTTACTGTTGCTGACATGGCTCGCGAAATCTCCATGTCTGTCCCTGCCACTGTCTTGTTAGTAGCAATAGTCATGGCTCTTGTTGTTCATCCTTCCCTCCATGGTAGCATCCTTTTAACTTCCCTCCCTATCTCACCATGCATCCTGGACTCTGTCCTCGTTGGCTTCTCCGATGAGCAAACCTCAACTGTTAATAGCATTGTTGCCCGATGTGCGGAACGGTCTTGAAATTCTTGTAAAATTTGCATGTTCCCTGTCGTTCTGGAGGACTTACTGTTCCATATCATGCCGACCCGACTAGGTCACGATGGCAAGCCGATAGGTCATAAACTTGCAAAGTCAGTTATCACGCGTCTTAATATCACATTCGGACCTCTGCTATGGAACCTCAACGTTTCAGAGTTTCCGAACTACGTGCCATCGCCCTGCGTACTATGACTCGGACGAAGTTACTGTGCGTATGGTACATGACTCTAGACATGCCTCCCCTACTGTCCTCGACCAAACACGTGTGGGGGCGCCTCAACAACATCTGCTTTACCGTCCAGGATTACCTAGTGAGTGTACTGCAGCTATCCGTAAGACCCGCCTCAGCGGAGGGAACAAAACCATGTCTTTGAGATCCCGGTCGGCTCGACCTTCTCTCTTCTGGAGTAGTGCCTAGTGTTTCCCGAGCAGTTAAATCATGATCGAGCAATACTTGGCATGCAATTGTGGCGTCTTTATCCATGGCTTTAATTCTTTTTCTCGACCCTTCCCTGCCTTTGCTTTGCGCGGCACTGGATGTTTTGTACAGTTTCTCTCTTTTATCATTTCATGCTCCCCTCCCTTTCTTTCTTCTGCCTGTCGTATCTCTTCTTCGTTTTCCTCGAGCTCTGTGCCTGCCCTCTTTTCCTTTTGTTTTCACTGTTGTTTCCCTTCTTCCCTCGTTACTTCATGTTTAACTCCTTCCTTTCCTTTCTTGGTTTCTCTGTCCTTCATTTCGCATCTTGGTTCTCGTTTTTCTTTTTGATGTTTTTTGTTTCCTTCCCTATTTTGCCCTTTCTTTGTTTCTTTCATTTTTTCTTCCTGCTTTTCTTTCTTTTAGTTTTTTGCCTTTCTTTCTTTTTTTTCCTTTCTCCATTTTTTACGCTCCATTTTTCCACTTTTGTATCTCTTGGTACCTCTTCCATTTTATTCTTACGCTTCCCACTTATTCCTGCAAGTGGCAAGGATTGTATTATTTAAAAGTGTTTGCGTAAAAATTGAGATGATAATAAAAGATTACTGAGAGGTGGTATTATTGAAGACATTCAAGTTAAGACATTTTTCAATAGTATCTGTATTATTAAAAAATAATTTTAATTGAAAATACTATAAAATGAAAAAGAAAGAAAAGAAAAGAAAAAATGTTTGACTGTTATAAAATTCTAAATATGAAAAAAAATGGTTTTTAACAAAAGTTCAAGCTCAAATTTTTATAACAATTACTCGAACTTTTTTTAATGTGTTTTAGAATTAATAACCTTAATTAATAGCTAGCGGACCGGCGGTATCTGAGTAACGGTGCCACCGTATCGGTGAGCCATTACTTGTGATCCTGCCAGTCATGTTTGTTAGACTATTATTATCAATATAACCGCCGGTCTATGATAATCACAATACTCTTTCAGCAGTACTTAAGCTTTAATAAGAAAAGGCGCCACCAGACCGCGCCACGTAACTCGACTGGCCGGATCATAAGTAAAGGCTCTACCGACACAGTTACTCTGATACGGCAGGTCCATTAACTATTAAGTAAGATTATTAGTTCCAACATTTCCCCTGTAACAAAATAAATTAGGTAAGTAAGTTACTGCAGGTCCTAACATATGTTACGACGAATATGACGGGGGTGAATTCGAGACGATAGTATTACTATCTGCTCCCCCCGTTCCTGATCTGGATGTTCGGCCCAAAGTGCAAGCCTCTTTTGCCCTGGGAAGGCGCCTCAGAAACACAGGTGATAATTATGTTGCTGAGGCGTGCGGCTTATTGTGTGCCCTTTGGGCCGCCCCTGTTAACACTCATTACACAGGTTATGTCGACAACCGTGCCCTCGAGCTCCTTCACATGCTAGCCCATCCACTGAGTCAACTGAACAAGGGAAGATCCTATCGGTTCCCTGAGAGCCTCCGCCTCCGCAAGGCCGCCAGGCCTGTTATTATGGCCATGATGTCTGTTCTGCAGGCACGTGTGTCGCATGAAAAAATGAATCTTATCTTTCACCAACTATCACACACTAGTTTGGAAACCTTCACTGTCTGCCTCCTCCCAGAAGCGGACTCATTGGCAAACATGCTTCGCTGTAGCGAGGACACAACTTATCCTCCTCAGTTAATGAACTTTGAGGAGAGGCTATATCTCGTCGAAGGTGCTCCTGATGATCCTGAATTTTGTGGAACACACGTCTTGGGAAATACACGTGAGCATGTGCGTCGTGCCCAACGTTACCGTACTCTCCGAGACATCATCAGGCCTGGTAGTTCGCATGGAACTCCCCGTGACAAGCGTGCTTTCATTCTGTCCACCCAACCACCTCCTGGTTCTCACGTTATCCCGGTGCACAATCCAATTACGTATTTCAAGTGGCTGCGGTCCCTTAGAAGTGACTTGCGGGTGCTTCGCTTCGTGATGTAATATGTGCTGGTAGGCTCCCTTCTATCGAGGAGCGACCAACCGCTGCAGCATTCCTGTTTGCTTTGAGGGGAGGCGTGTATGGCAAGCGAGCATCCCTGGGTCTGTGGGGCGCCATCTTCTATTAAGCACCGCCTTGTGCGCTATTCTTCCATCTCCTTTACTGTTGCTGACATGGCTCGCGAAATCTCCATGTCTGTCCCTGCCACTGTCTTGTTAGTAGCAATAATCATGGCTCTTGTTGTTCATCCTTCCCTCCATGGTAGCATCCTTTTAACTTCCCTCCCGATCTCACCATGCATCCTGGACTCTGTCCTCGTTGGCTTCTCCGATGAGCAAACCTCAACTGTTAATAGCATTGTTGCCCGATGTGCGGAACGGTCTTGGAATTCTTGTAAAATTTGCATGTTCCCTGTCGTTCTGGAGGACTTACTGTTCCATATCATGCCGACCCGACTAGGTCACGATGGCAAGCCGATAGGTCATAAACTTGCAAAGTCAGTTATCACGCGTCTTAATATCACATTCGGACCTCTGCTATGGAACCTCAACGTTTCAGAGTTTCCGAACTACGTGCCATCGCCCTGCGTACTATGACTCGGACGAAGTTACTGTGCGTATGGTACATGACTCTAGACATGCCTCCCCTACTGTCCTCGATCAAACACGTGTGGGGGCGCCTCAACAACATCTGCTTTACCGTCCAGGATTACCTAGTGAGTGTACTGCAGCTATCCGTAAGACCCGCCTCAGCGGAGGGAACAACACCATGTCTTTGAGATCCCGGTCGGCTCGACCTTTTCTCTTCTGGAGTAGTGCCTAGTGTTTCCCGAGCAGTTAAATCATGATCGAGCAATACTTGGCATGCAATTGTGGCGTCTTTATCCATGGCTTTAATTCTTTTTCTCGACCCTTCCCTGCCTTTGCTTTGCGCGGCACTGGATGTTTTGTACAGTTTCTCTCTTTTATCATTTCATGCTCCCCTCCCTTTCTTTCTTCTGCCTGTCGTATCTCTTCTTCGTTTTCCTCGAGCTCTGTGCCTGCCCTCTTTTCCTTTTGTTTTTCACTGTTGTTTCCCTTCTTCCCTCGTTACTTTATGTTTAACTCCTTCCTTTCCTTTCTTGGTTTCTCTGTCCTTCATTTCGCATCTTGGTTCTCGTTTTTCTTTTTGATATTTTTTGTTTCCTTCCCTATTTTGCCCTTTCTTTGTTTCTTTCATTTTTTCTTCCTGCTTTTCTTTCTTTTAGTTTTTTGCCTTTCTTTCTTTTTTTTCCTTTCTCCATTTTTTACGCTCCATTTTTCCACTTTTGTATCTCTTGGTACCTCTTCCATTTTATTCTTACGCTTCCCACTTATTCCTGCAAGTGGCAAGGATTGTATTATTTAAAAGTGTTTGCGTAAAAATTGAGATGATAATAAAAGATTACTGAGAGGTGGTATTATTGAAGACATTCAAGTTAAGACATTTTTCAATAGTATCTGTATTATTAAAAAATAATTTTAATTGAAAATACTATAAAATGAAAAAGAAAGAAAAGAAAAGAAAAAATGTTTGACTGTTATAAAATTCTAAATATGAAAAAAAATGGTTTTTAACAAAAGTTCAAGCTCAAATTTTTATAACAATTACTCGAACTTTTTTTAATGTGTTTTAGAATTAATAACCTTAATTAATAGCTAGCGGACCGGCGGTATCTGAGTAACGGTGCCACCGTATCGGTGAGCCATTACTTGTGATCCTGCCAGTCATGTTTGTTAGACTATTATTATCAATATAACCGCCGGTCTATGATAATCACAATACTCTTTCAGCAGTACTTAAGCTTTAATAAGAAAAGGCGCCACCAGACCGCGCCACGTAACTCGACTGGCCGGATCATAAGTAAAGGCTCTACCGACACAGTTACTCTGATACGGCAGGTCCATTAACTATTAAGTAAGATTATTAGTTCCAACATTTCCCCTGTAACAAAATAAATTAGGTAAGTAAGTTACTGCAGGTCCTAACATATGTTACGACGAATATGACGGGGGTGAATTCGAGACGATAGTATTACTATCTGCTCCCCCCGTTCCTGATCTGGATGTTCGGCCCAAAGTGCAAGCCTCTTTTGCCCTGGGAAGGCGCCTCAGAAACACAGGTGATAATTATGTTGCTGAGGCGTGCGGCTTATTGTGTGCCCTTTGGGCCGCCCCTGTTAACACTCATTACACAGGTTATGTCGACAACCGTGCCCTCGAGCTCCTTCACATGCTAGCCCATCCACTGAGTCAACTGAACAAGGGAAGATCCTATCGGTTCCCTGAGAGCCTCCGCCTCCGCAAGGCCGCCAGGCCTGTTATTATGGCCATGATGTCTGTTCTGCAGGCACGTGTGTCGCATGAAAAAATGAATCTCATCTTTCACCAACTATCACACACTAGTTTGGAAACCTTCACTGTCTGCCTCCTCCCAGAAGCGGACTCATTGGCAAACATGCTTCGCTGTAGCGAGGACACAACTTATCCTCCTCAGTTAATGAACTTTGAGGAGAGGCTATATCTCGTCGAAGGTGCTCCTGATGATCCTGAATTTTGTGGAACACACGTCTTGGGAAATACACGTGAGCATGTGCGTCGTGCCCAACGTTACCGTACTCTCCGAGACATCATCAGGCCTGGTAGTTCGCATGGAACTCCCCGTGACAAGCGTGCTTTCATTCTGTCCACCCAACCACCTCCTGGTTCTCACGTTATCCCGGTGCACAATCCAATTACGTATTTCAAGTGGCTGCGGTCCCTTAGAAGTGACTTGCGGGTGCTTCGCTTCGTGATGTAATATGTGCTGGTAGGCTCCCTTCTATCGAGGAGCGACCAACCGCTGCAGCATTCCTGTTTGCTTTGAGGGGAGGCGTGTATGGCAAGCGAGCATCCCTGGGTCTGTGGGGCGCCATCTTCTATTAAGCACCGCCTTGTGCGCTATTCTTCCATCTCCTTTACTGTTGCTGACATGGCTCGCGAAATCTCCATGTCTGTCCCTGCCACTGTCTTGTTAGTAGCAATAGTCATGGCTCTTGTTGTTCATCCTTCCCTCCATGGTAGCATCCTTTTAACTTCCCTCCCGATCTCACCATGCATCCTGGACTCTGTCCTCGTTGGCTTCTCCGATGAGCAAACCTCAACTGTTAATAGCATTGTTGCCCGATGTGCGGAACGGTCTTGGAATTCTTGTAAAATTTGCATGTTCCCTGTCGTTCTGGAGGACTTACTGTTCCATATCATGCCGACCCGACTAGGTCACGATGGCAAGCCGATAGGTCATAAACTTGTAAAGTCAGTTATCACGCGTCTTAATATCACATTCGGACCTCTGCTATGGAACCTCAACGTTTCAGAGTTTCCGAACTACGTGCCATCGCCCTGCGTACTATGACTCGGACGAAGTTACTGTGCGTATGGTACATGACTCTAGACATGCCTCCCCTACTGTCCTCGATCAAACACGTGTGGGGGCGCCTCAACAACATCTGCTTTACCGTCCAGGATTACCTAGTGAGTGTACTGCAGCTATCCGTAAGACCCGCCTCAGCGGAGGGAACAACACCATGTCTTTGAGATCCCGGTCGGCTCGACCTTCTCTCTTCTGGAGTAGTGCCTAGTGTTTCCTGAGCAGTTGAATCAAGTCGTCATGATCGAGCAATACTTGGCATGCAATTGTGGCGTCTTTATCCATGGCTTTAATTCTTTTTCTCGACCCTTCCCTGCCTTTGCTTTGCGCGGCGCTGGATGTTTTGTACAGTTTCTCTCTTTTACTTTACAACAAGATAGCTGTTAGAATAATTTCTGACGGCAGCTACGCTTGTAATTACTTTCGTCAGGACTGACATAGATTGCCAAGTTAGTCTGGTCTGGACAATAAGAATTAATGATTGGGTGTAACAGTAAAATTAATCAAGTCAGCCAGCCATGCGCTTTACTAAACCAGTGCTCTGTTTGGCACTAAAAGTTGTTACTCAATAAAACCTCACAATCTGATCAACTGCGATCTACTGAAGTCTTCCGGCTCTAACCGGCCTCTGTCAACTTAGCAACCGGATATTATACTATAGTGGGTTATGAGTGCTTCTGCGACCAAAGAAAAGGACGCGGCGACTGTGGTTCTGCAAGGAAAGGCGCCGGCGTTCATCGATGGTATCAAGGGACGGAGCTGGGATGACTGGTACGCGCAGGTGCGGGTGGACCTGAGTTCGGTGGAATGCTGGGAATATGTGGCGCCCCTACAGGATGTCCTACTCTGGCGATCGGAAGTGGAGGCGGAATTGAAGGCCGCGGCCCCAGAAGTGCCTGCGGATGCAGCCTACGGTGACCCAGAGGAGGAGGAGAAACCAGACCCGAGGGCTGGGAGACGGGGGAGAGCTGCGGGACCGGCGCCGGCACCGGTTGTAAACCTGACCACGGTCCAACGCCGCAAGATACTTGCAAGAAGGGCGCAGATTTTCATGTGGCTATACAAGGCCCTTGAATATGGGTCGCCGGCTGAAAGGATTGTTTGTTACCTAGTGCGGGAGCCGACTCTGCGACCAGATAAAATAATCAACGTGCTACGGCAGAGATACCAGGGCGCGGAGATACATCAGATGCAGAAAAGGAATAATTTAGTAAGCAACTGGCAGTTCAACGTGAAAGACGACATGATGGCGCAACTCAGAGACTTCACTACGCACTGTGAGTTTTGGAGGATCATGGTGAACCTGTTGGAGTGGGTCTTCAGATGCAATTCATTAAGACTGCTTTGGCGAAGTGCTCGGAGAAACACCTCTGGAAGCCGTTCTTGGATGCTCAGGTGGCCGAGCCATCGCGGGACTGGGATGCCTTCAAAAATGCGCAGAGGCGGGTCATCGCAAACGAGGCGCAGCGAGCGGGAAGCAAGGACGACGCGGCGATGTGGGCTGGGCAGCAGGATGGCACGGGTGGTAAAGGGCGCCCGAAGCTGGAATGCTACAATTGTTCAAAAGAACATAAGTACTTCAGATGCATGGAGAAATGTAGAATACCTGGCCACGATCATGTCGGCAAAAGTTGTCCAACGCTGAAGGACAGATACAGCAAGAAATTTCGTATGAAAGACAAGCCGCAGAAGGAAACGGCGAAAGAAAAAGGCGGGAAGGAACAGGGACGCAAAGCTCCGGGTGCCGCGAAGTCGCGCCCCGCCGCGGCCGTGTCCTGTATGACTGCAAGACATCGTGAGTGGACGTGCAAGATGATGGAACCTGTTCCGAGGGATGCTGTTGACGAAGCTGTCTACCTGGCGCCGGCTACGGATGGATCGGGACTGCGGCCAACGACTGTGGAAGGAAGACGATCGATGGGCTACGCCTACATGGCGCAAAAAGAGACACCGTTCATGTATATCGGACCACCTGATGAAAAAGTGCCTGGTGACACGAGGAACGGAAAGGTAAACATAGCCGACTTCAGGACTGTGTTTAACAACGCGCAAAGACCTGAGCTGCACTTCTGGATGTGGTTCTACAACATAAGAGTGACTCCGGATGATTGGGAGCACTGGGCGGTTGGACTCGAAGACAACGAGCAGTGCGACAAGGAGACGCCCATGCCGCCTGAGTGTGAAAATTGCAGTGTCACACAGGTCAAGGGGCAAAAGTGGTGCTCGAGATGTAAGATGGTGGTACTGTAACAAGGAGTGTCAAAAGATGGATTGGTCGAGGCACAAGCCATTTTGTAACTGGACTCAAGGAGAAGGCAAACAGACGTGGCTGCAGGCTGGGGATCGAAGTTCAACGGAAGCTCGTGGAATGGGACCGCACGGTTCGACTGTCACGAGGATGAAAGGAGACTTGGCGTATAAGAGATTGTTCAGATACTGCCATGTCGTCCCGCAAGAGGAAGAGCAGGCAAAGGCGCTGCAACCACGGTACAATGATCTTCTGCTGCTGGCTGGACCACCTGAGGCGGCCAAGAATTACCTGGACATCAGTTGGGAAGCATTCAAAGATGCGAAGGGACACGCGCAAATAGAAACGGAGCTCATCCTGCTACGTAACAAGGATCTATCAACTGGACGCGCTGAAAGAGAGGAAGAGGGCGGCAATTGCACGTCTCCGCGCTGAAAGAAACACAAGTTTACGGAATGATGAGGAAAGTGCTTTCCCTCAGGTCAAGCTGCGTGTTCCGGTGTGGCTTAAGCATCCGACGGGCTACACGCCCCCTAACGTCGTATGGCAAGAGTTGGGGGGTGTCAACGGACTGAAGCCGTCCGGACATATCTACTGGAACGACAGGGTGGTACCAACGCAAAAGAAGATGGGCTTTGCCCAGAGCGTCATCGAACCGGTGTTGTTTGGGCGGATCGATGAGCAGACGAAGAAGACGGAGATATTGGCCTACCACGTCGATGATAACGTGCACACTGCTGCATCTGAGGAGAGCCGTCGGGAGTACGTGGAGAAGCTCAACAGCGCATGGGGAAACGTAAAGGATGGTGAAGTAGTTTTTGTCCCTAGAGTTTGAAATGAGTCGTGTTGGGGGAGAAACTACCACGACGATCCGGCAGAGGGAGTACATCGCAACGTTGTTGGTGCGATTTAAGAGGAGCGACGGGCGTCAGTGGATGCCAGCCAAGACCTTGGCTGCCGGCGGGATCCAAGATGGAACCGGCCATGCTTACGTACTCGCCGCAGGAGATTGTTGGAAGCTATGTATGGCTGAAAAAAGCGTTCCGAAGTCGGTCATGCCCTAAGCGTAATCGCGGAGTACCAGTCAGACCGTGACAAGTTCGACTACCGGGCGGCTGAGAAGCTGCTGCGCTACTTCATGTATGTCAAGGATAGGGGAGTGAAGTTCTCGTCCAGTGGCAACAGAACGTTGGAAGCCGACTCCGATTCGTCGCTGGGCAACGGCAGCAAGATGTACTCCCGGACGGGTGGAGTGGTGTTCTTGGCTGGTGGACCGGTCACGGTGCGGGCTACCACCCAGAAGCATCTGGCGACGGGGACGCAGGAGAGCGAGACCTATGCAGCATCAGAGGTACTCCATGACGTGGAGTCAGTGCGAAATGTGATCAAGTCGCTCCCCTGGTCTGATGGCAATCCTTTGAAAAGTGAGCTGATGGCACCGCTAAAGATGAATGTGGACAACCAGGCCACAGTCTGTACGGCGCCCAACTCAGTGTTTGGCAAGAAGCTCCGGCACATTGCGCTGCGTCACAACCATATCACGGAGGCGATTAGGAAGGGGCAGGTCACTATGAACTGGGTACCTTCAGAGCAGAACCGTGCTGATATTCTATCCAAACGGTTTGAAAGCCCTTCTCTCTTCAAGAAAGGGGCTGACAGTCTATCAGGCAATGTGGCAAAATAAGACAATTAGTAGTAAGTATGGTAACCCCAGACTCAGTTCAAGGAAATCACTGCCTCTGAAATTAGGGGAGCTTTACAACAAGATAGCTGTTAGAATAATTTCTGACGGCAGTTACGCTTGTAGTTACTTTCGTTAGGACTGACATAGATTACCAAGTTAGTCTGGTCTGAACAATAAGAATTAATGATTGGGTGTAACAGTAAAATTACTCAAGTCAGCCAGCCATGCGCTTTATTAAACCAGTGCTCTGTTTGGCACTAAAAGTTGTTACTCAATAAAACCTCACAATCTGATCAACTGCGATCTACTGAAGTCAGCTCTAACCGGCCTCTGTCAACTTAGCAACCGGATATTATACTATAGTAGGTTATGAGTGCTTCTGCGACCAAAGAAAAGGACGCGGCGACTGTGCTTTGCCACAGGGTGCTTGGTGCAAGTCTCATTTGTTTACATGGCATGAGTCCGTTCCCCCAGTACATGATCCATGATTATCTGCGTTTTAATAATGCAGACGCGCAACTGACTGCTTTTGGTGCTGAATGCAGGATGGAAAGCGCAAATTTGGCATATGGGGGATTGCTTCATCAAGGACCAGGTATTGGGCAAAAAACTCACGCTAAGTACTGTCGCTTTGTGTTGCCGTTTGCGTGCTTCAATCTTGCCCTTGTTTATTTAATCATTGCGATATCAGTCCTTTTCTAACACTATTAGGTTGAATTGGGGCGCGCTCACGTGCTTATTGAGGACTGGCTCCAGAGTATGAAAGATGCTGACTACTGCGACACCTACATTTTTGGCCACTACCCTCAAGTTATCGACAAGTGGCTGGGCGAAAACCCAGTTCATTTTCAGTACAAGGACGGCTGGGCTCTGAAGAGCATGCGGTCGTACCTGTACTTCAGACTTGACTCTGTGACGGGGGCGAAAGTCTTCGAGGGCGGTGTTGCGTACGCTGCAAAAACCAGCGATGCGCGATTTGAGGATCGCGTGGTGATGGACTTTCGACCTGACAGCTTGGCGGGCCCGAGATGTGAACGGTGTACTCAATTTTTCAAGCGTCCTATCGCTGGGCACACCGGTCGTGGAGAATGTCCGACCGCTGTCTCGGGGCGGTCATCTCGGAACCACACCCAGAAACCAGCCGTGGCGGTGCTGGTTCAAGGGGAAGAGTTTGCAGGCCTGGCCCGCGACGACAGGTCTGAGAGTAGTGTATCCAGAAATATATAACTTTCGGTTGCATGTCTTGTTCACTATTTTGTCGAAGATAGGTTGTATGCAGTGTCATTGATTGTCGCATGTGCACCGTCACACTACATTTCGTGTTGCTGTTTCTTAGTTTGTTTTTTCCCACAACCTATCGCTCTTGTTGTGCCTGGCTTTTTTTTTCTTGAAACACAGAATCCAAGCCCTGAGCGACTACATCAACTCCCAGAAGCGCAAGGGCCCCGCGAGGAAGCAGAAAGACTTCATGTGCCAACTCACAAAGACCCAGCTGAGCAAGATGTGCGAGCAATTCCGACTTCCAATGGAAGGGAAGAAGGAAGACTTGCGGTTGCGCCTGTGCTCGTACTTCGATTCGCTGGTGGCTCCCGCTGGCGATTTTGCCGGCAACTGCACTTCAGCTGCTGATCAGGATATGGAAGGTAACTTCTCTATCTTAACATATCGTGCCGCTTGTTTTTATTGTGTGTTTTGGTATGTTTCAACGGATTTGGCGTTCAATGCATTTGCGCCCCGTGGCTTGCGCCCGGTTGGGGGGGGGGGGGGGGGGGGGGTGGGGGGGGGGTATGTTTATTGCGCAGTAGGAGGAGCTGATAGCAGTGTTCGTGGCGGCGGAAAGAGTCAGAAGAGTGGCGGCCGCAGCCGTAGCCGTGGTCACAACAGCGGCAGTGGCAGTGGCCGTGGCCGCGACCGCGGCCGTGGCCGTGGCCGTGGCTGTGGCCGTGGCCGTGGTGGCCGCAGTAAAAAGCAACTGGCCGAAGACTCTGAGGTCGAGGATCCAGCATCGTCATCAGAATCTAACTGGGAAGAGGGAGACGAGTAGTTGGTGTTTGTTCAATGATTCGTGAGCGATCATGTGGAAATTTTTAATTCATGTATGAATGGTTAGACGCCGTACCCCCAGATTGGATAATTGAACCCTCCCCCCCCCCCCCCCTCCCCTTCCCTTGACGTTATCAAAGAAATGGTTTCTTGATTATGGAATTTTTATTAGTAAAAACTGCGGTGGCATTGGAGGACAAGCTGATGAAACCTCATCAGTTTATTTTCTATTCGGCCCCAGAAGCTAAGAACCAGTACAAGATGGAATGAAAAGCTGAGAAACATGCAAAAACAAATAATTCTATCTTTTACTAGTTATTATTATTTTTTTTTTGATACATACGTAGGCCGGAATTCACCTTTGTGTGCACGACGTTTTGTTGAGAAAACTAGGAGTCTGCGCGTGACTGAGAAAAATTAGGAAAGTAGGTTTTGCGACCGCCAACAAAGTTAAGCTCAATAAAACTTGTTTTTATTTAAATTATTCATATGCTGAAAGTTTTTATTAATATTAGCGAGATGTAAAAAAAAAAGAAGATTTTGTAAGATCTTACAAAGAATTTGTAAGATCTTACAAAGGGGCTCTGGTGTAGGAAGATTGGTCATGTATGTGAGTATTAATTCAACCTTTGCACAGTTTTGGATCCACCAGTCCCTGAAAGATATGGTTGATAATTCTTAAATCAATCCTCAGAACCTCCCAAAACATGCGTGTTGATTGGAGCTTGAGTGAAATTTGATTATCTATATATGATCTGTTCGTTCAGATAAATGATAGATAGATAGATGGATGACAAAGGATGATAAGTATGTAGACATAGGAAGGTAGTAGGTCTCTCTTTCTCTCTCTCTCTCTCTCTCTCTCTCTCTCTCTCTCTCTCTCTCTCTCTCCACATACCCTCACTAGTCGAATGCCGAGCCCAAGTTTTCACATGCTTGGTCACTATCTCCTTTGCAAGGTTGTCATCGACTTCAACTTGCGCCTCTGCAGTGTGAGTCCACGGCTTATCTGCCTTGTCAACGCTCGCCTTGACAGGATAACTCCTGGCACAACACGCATACATACATTACATACGTAGTATATACATTCGTACGTACATTCATACATACATACATACATACATGCATACATACGCACCTAAGCCATGGGGGTTACACGCATACATACATACATACATACGCACCTAAGCCAGAGGGGCTCTGAGTAGGCGCAGCAAAAATTTTGCTGCGTGGGCTTGATCGCCTATGTGCATACATACATACACCATAATACAGAAATAAAGATTCTCGCAGCGGATACGTAGATAGGTATTGATAATTAGAAAGATAGATAGATTAGATAGATTAGATAGATAGATAGATAGATAGATAGATAGATAGATAGATAGACAGATAGACAGATATATATAGATAGATAGATAGATATAGATAGATAGATAGATAGATAGATAGATAGATAGATAGATAGATAGATAGATAGATAGATAGATAGATAGATAGATAGATAGATAGATACATTTTTGTCGGAGAAAAAGTACCGAAGCAACCAGTGGCAGTAGAGTCGGAATAGTTGTTAATCTCTACAGAAAGACGGACTTCGAAGGGATGAAGCTTCTTCGACTTCTTAATTTGGTCTCCTAGATATGCATACATACATGCATGCATACATACAATTATATATATATATATATATATATATATCGAAGTAGAAGGTCTGTGAAAACGGAAAGAATTGTTATTCGCAAAACTGACCTTATGCGACTTTCCATCTGTCCTAGGGAGGCTAACGTCAGATCCGACTCTACTTTCACTGGTTGCTTCGATGGCTTGTTCTCTGGCCGCGGGGTATAATACCTACCTACCTACCTACCTACCTACCTACCTACTACCTGCCTGCCTACCTGCCTGCCTATCCACCGATCTATCTATCTATCTATCTACTTATCTATCTATCTATCTATCTATCTATCTATCTATCTATCTATATATCTATCTATTTATCTATCTAACCCAGTCCATACATGTATCTATGTTTCTATACGGTGCTCAGTTCTTGTTTCTGTGACATTATTGTTGCGGTCAAAATGCTTGCTTACAGCTAATAGCAAGAATTGTCGAGATGGATGAATGGATGGATAGAACAAAGAGAAAGATAGACAGGCTGGTAGGTACATATAGCTAGGCAAGCATGTGAATATTATGGATAGACACGTAACAGGTAGGTAGGCGGAGATAAAAGCGGATAGAACAAAGTGATAGATAGGCACATAGGTAGCAGGCAGGCACGCGAATAGCTTATTGATAGATAGATGATAGGTAGGTGAGAGGAGATAAAAACCTGCCCCTGCTGAAGCGGCTCATTTGACACGACTAGCTGTGCTGCTTGGTCCGGTATGGTGACTTGTTGGGATTGGCAGGCAGACACGTTGGCTTCTACGTACAAGAAGAAAAGAAGAATTGTCAGGGACAATATAGTCTAAAGAACACGGCGATTTGAGCCTCTCTCTCTCTCTCTCTCTCTCTCTCTCTCTCCGTGTCTGTGTGTGTGCGTGTGTGTGTGTGTGTGTGTGTTTGTGTCTAACTGTCGGTCTGTCAATCTCTCTCGCAGACATACCAACACACACATGTCATGTCTATATGTACAGCGGAAATGCAGCCAATATGGTGGGTGCTATGAAATTGTGCTACGGCAAGGCTGCTCCTGCTGCTTGCGGGGTCGTAGGGTTTTGTAAGGCCTGCGTGTCACTAATCGTGTCTCGGGTCACTGCTGATCTCTTTTGACATAATACCTTCTTTAGCGCTCTTTAAGTTGACCAGGCCACCCTTGTCTTTCTGCTCAACCTGCAATGATGTGTGAGTGGACTGGAGGCGGGGGGGGGGGGGGGGGGGGGGGGGGGGGGGGGGGGGGGTTACCTTCTGCTTGCGCCGCTCCTTCTTCGCGCGCGCAATCAAGGTGGCCTTAGGGGCCCACCTGGCTAAAATGTGGGGCTCCGTGGGGTTTCCAATGTACGGCTTCAAGAGCGGCAAGGCGGTCTCGTCCCAGTTGATGGCAGACTTGGGTAGGCGTTTGGAGCGCTTCAGGTTGAACATGTAAAAGTTCAGGAGCTGCACCTCGAGGTGATCGGCTACCCCGTCTCCGGTGGCGTCGACCTCTCTGAAGGCGAGGAGGTTCTTCATCGTATTATTACTAACTCAGACACACGGGGTTTTTTTGCTCTCTCTCTCTCTCTTCTCAGTCACGGACGCTGCTTCCTGTGACTCAAAAAACTGCCTCACACTCTCTCACATTGCCTCCACAGTGTCCCAGTCAGGCACATTTGCCTCCTGCTCTGGCCAGCCGACGCCCCACGACTCTAAGTCATTCATCATTTTCTTGCGCAGACGAGATCGCGCCGCCTTCTCCTTCCTGCTCAGCTCGGGGGTTGCCTTTCGCTCGTTCTTGCCAGACATGGCCTGCCCAAACACAAGATCTTGTGCAAACGTCACAAAAGCATAACAGAAATGCAGAAAACAAGCTTGGACACCAGCAGCAAAGCAAAAACAGCAAGCAGCAATAATAGGAAAGACGTATGACAGACAGAGAGAGAGCACAAAAACTCTCGCTTTTGCATCCTCACGCAAACAACTCTCATCAGGGTAGTAAGGGGAATTGGGGGGACGGAGGTCGGGGCTGACACTAAGTCAAGTAGAGGATACTCTTTGTCCTGTTTCTTTGCATGATATCCGCAAAATAGTCCATATATCAACCTTGAAGCTTGCGGAGCA
Organism: Paulinella micropora; assembly: GCA_019918135.1. NCBI lineage: Eukaryota > Cercozoa > Imbricatea > Euglyphida > Paulinellidae > Paulinella > Paulinella micropora. Next base: position 36,878 of record WBZZ01001675.1, read on the forward strand.
TTTGGACCCCTTTTGTCTTTCTCAAGAGAGATCTGACAAGGACTATTCTTTTTTTTCTTGCCATGGCATTTAAGGGACCTCGGTCTCTCTTTGCTATACCTCTCAAGGGTTCTCAGAGGTGATTTGGGGACTGTGTTTTGACGCTGTGGGATGTTTGTGGAGGTGTCCCTTGTTAGCTGACTCTGAGAGCGTGAGATTGGTGTGGCGGAGGGACTCCCTCCGTCACTTCTATTTGTCGACAGGGGACGAACACCTGGCTCAATCTGAGGTTCCCCAGACTCGACATTCGCTCTCTCCCTGCCTCTCTCTTCGTCAGGGGTTTCAGGGTCGTCTAGGACATCTCCCCCAATGAAGACGAGCAAAGCGTCACTATCAGTCTCTGTGTCCCCCTCTTCTTCTTCCTCTCTGATGAAATTCATGTCTTTGTCTTTGAGAGATTTTGGTCTTATTGCTGTGAGGTTTTCCCTTTTTCTTTTTGTTATCGTTCTTGTCTTCACTCGCTTGAGTTTTCTTACGGGGTTTATTTGCTGGACAATACTTCTTGGTATGACCTTTCTCATTACACTCGTAGCAAGTGACTTTGAGCCACCATTCTTCCTTCTTCTTGAATTTTCTGAACTTGCCCTTACCCCCTTCGTCCTCATCTCCCTTATCGCCTGCTAAGAGGTTTGTCTCACTCTTCTGCCTCGTGGGCTTTTCAGGTCTCTCCTTCCTCTCTTCTCCTCTCCACTTATCCTTTCTCCACAACGCCCACGTGTCTCTCGCGCTGTCTACTAAGTCGTCAAATCCTGGTCTAAGGTTGGTGGGTAGGTTGAAGTAGAGTGCTTTGAAGTTCTCTCCGTATGCGGGGTGTTTTGCAAGCTTAGCAAGCAGGGCTCTTATGAGGTCATCTTCGTCGAATGGGTGAGTTCTGTGACTTTCTACCTCTCCCTTCATTGCAACATAATCATTCAATCATGCATCAACATTTTGTCCGGGTTTTGGATACATATTCTCGAAAATTTGCGTTTTTATGTTTTTGTTAACCCCGGATATTGAACCGAACTTGGCTCTCACTGCCTCTATCAGCTCTATCGGTCCTGTGACTGTCTTAACGCAAATATCGAACGACAACAGGATGAGAAAAAGCAACAGACAGAATGAGTTGTAGTGTTCGCATGCGCTCATAATGCTTCTTTTCTTTCTGTACTACTTTCACTCTTAGTGTGTGTGCTCGTTTCGACTGTCTTCGTTTCTCATGCTTCATTTTCTTTGCTCTTTTCTCTCTCCAGAGTTTCTTTTGTTCATCAGTTAGCTTCGCCCAATCCTTCGGTTTGTCGTCGGAGGGTGTCTTGCTATCATCTTTCTTCAGCGTCTTGGGTCTCTGTCTACCTGCGTCTGACGAACTGCCTTCATCGTCGGAATCTTCATCAGGGGTATCCTCTGAGTCAGGTTCATCAGGCAACTCCCTCTCCTCAATCTCCAGTGCTTTGACTGGGTCATAAGGATATTTAACCTTTGCCTTTGCTGGGTCATCAAATGCCAGCGTGACGCACTCACCGTGCCAGGCACTGATGCACTTTGCATAGTTCACTAGCTTGTAACGGAAGTCGGAATAATTCAGAGTGGTACCATCCAACTGCGGGATGTACTCTTGGTTTAAACCCATTGTTTTCTCAATTCCAAGGCTCATAACCTTTGGGAAGCTACCCATCGTGGAACCTTTACCGACCCCTTTCAGAGTCTATCCGGGCTACCTAGCAAGAGTATCAACGCAGTATGGAAACGCACTTTAATAACTCGTATAATAAAAGAACTGACGCTTTGACTTCCACGTCACAGACTGACTAACTTAGGTATAGGTCTTACGCATTTCGGTTAACATTGGCATTATTGACTGTCCGGCCTATTGACAAATCAACCACCTAAGTAACGGTAAATTAAATTGAAATAGTAATGACCAACGTCTTTGATTTCCTTCACTTTCTGTACTGGTGCCGGCCTTGTATTTAAATAAAAAAATTCTGAGTGAGGGTCTTATGCCCTATTTTTGCTGATTTTGGCCGGTTTGTTTGCAGGCTTAAGGTTACCTTTTGTAAAAAAACTTTATACATTTAATTATAAGCATACATAGAAAGATATCATATAAAAATTTATTGAAGAGGATACAGGGAACATATGAAAACTGACTCTGATTTTTGGTCATCACAAGCACTATTTTTTGAGGTCGCAAGGTGGCAAGTTTTTTCCGGTGGGGGGTGTGCAAATTAGTTGGGAAAAAGCGGTGGGCGACGGGAAATCGATTGGTTTGAAGTCAGTTTTTACTATTTTTCAATTATTCTTTCATTAAATTAAATGTTTTTACTTATAGTTTTGAAATGTACAATTTTTATATGATAAAGTTTAACTGATCTATGTTTATTATGCTAACGACCACTCGCACATAGGAGAACTTACATATGCATGATTAATAATATGAAATTTTTGGCAATCAGGCGGCGAGCCGGGTCAGGATCTGTAACACCCACGGTATACTATGCGACCGGCGATATAGATTTTAATGAGCCGGATCGTCCTCTGTTCTTCCCTGTACCTTCCGTGTAAAAAGGGGCGGAGTAAAACAGAGAATTAACAACGTTAGGCCGGATCAGTGAGTTTCCTTAAATAGAGGCATTTCAAAGTCACGGTTCAGGACTAAAAATATTCAAGTGTCGTTATTAAGCAGGTATGATATGATGGGACGGTAACAATCCCCCCCCCCCCCCCCCTCCGAACAATCCGACTCGAGAGAAAAAGGATTGGATAAACTGGATATCTGGGGTCCGGCAGAGCCGAGGTGTAACATTAATAGACGTAGTTAGAGTGGTGTTTGGGCCCGCAGGGCATGTGTACCTGAAGCAGTGGGGGGGGGGGGGGGGGCAAACGCCAACCCCGCGCTGTCGCGCGGCAAGGCGGGGTCGGCAGCGCGGGGTTGGCGTAGGGGGCCTCTCAGTTTGCAGTTTATAGCACTTAGTAATTTTACACAAACACTATGACTCATGATTTTATTACATTTAATTTTACAGAAACACTATGATAGTAACTTCCGAGTAGTATAAGAGACTCTTGAAGACTTGCCCTTGGTACGGATAAATTTAAACGGAAGTATCATAGTACTACGTGACGTATTAATATCAAAGCCTGACGGTTACTAAATGCAAATTATGTTAATCACTGGCATAGTACTTGAATTAAAGTATGATAATTAATATTTCTCTTGCAGTATTAATATATAAGCCGCATATGATGATGCTCACCATAGTGAAATATTAATATTTCAAGAAATATATGAGGAATCCTATGCCGCCCGTAAATAATAAATTCAAAAAGTCAAACTTGAGCACTCACTAAGGACTTTTCAAGTTCCTTATCTTGAATTTACATATGGTCACGAGTCAAGTTGTATACAAACTCACAAAAGTCATCCGATTGTAAATAATTTATTAATAATAAACGAAGTGACCGCTCCGTGCTATTCAAGTTACTGGTATTTTACCTGCTCCCATAAAGGACGGTCACTGAGGACTTCGAGGCTCAATGCAGCTCACTGCATAGTGCTCTCGGTGGCAGTGCTCTCATTAAGAGCTGAGTTCGTTCTCAACAGTCTGACGGGTTGTATACGGACTCAGCACAAAGTTATATATGGACATTGAGGCGGCGGCCACAAGAAGTTGTGCCGGGCAGGTGTGAGTGGCTTAATGATGCTGTCGGCAACTCCCCTGTCCCTGCCCCCTCCCCCCCGCCGCACCCCGCATTATGCTCACCAAACGCGCAAATACGTCCCGGTGCGTGTGGTGGGGTCACAGACTGAGAGGACGGTGATAGGGGGGGGGGGGGGGGGGGGGGGAGGGCGCGCCAGCAATTTTCGGGCGTCCCCAATCAGCCTCTGTGCGCCAAGTAGACGTCCGTTTTTCCACTGAAGGATTTTTAATCATTGAGTTGAAGAACGCCTGCTTTTCGTAGAGCTGAAAAGGAAGCATGTAAGAAGGCGAACATAAGCAGAAGAAAAAAACAGGGTCCCACAAAGATAGACAATTGAAGACTACAGAGAGAAGTGGGAAAGATATCTGATATCATTAAAATTGTTCTACATGGCAGTTCTGTTTTTTCCTGTCACCTTCGTCCAACTTTGATGTTGGAAATGTTAATATGTCTTGGACGACTGTCATTTGTCATGTCCACCTTTGATCTTATTAGTATGTTTTCTTTGGTCAGGAGTAGTGGTTGATAATAATAATAATAATTAATAATAATTAATAATAATAATAATGTATCTCCTGCCAATTGCTGAGCCAAAAGGCCATGTGCATCCAGTCCTCCATTCCATAAGGAAAGTCTCCACACCAATCGGTGGAATAAAGGAAGTGACGGCATAGAACATTACTCTAGGAGCTTTATACCAATCAGCCCATTGAAAAGGACCAATGGCCTATGTACTCCCTAATTAATAATAATAATAATAATAATAATAATAATAATAATAATAATAATAATAATAATAATAATAATAATAAATAATAATAATAATAAATAATAATAATAATAATAATAACAATAATAACAATACAAAAAAAGAAACTGTAGTTGTAATAGTTCACAAGTTGCATAACAGGTTAGGGTCGTAAAACTCGATTCTTACTTTCGTGCCCTCTCCAAACAGTGTCTGCACTTCTGTCTTGAAGGGTGTGAAATAACCAACGGCCGATCTCTCTGGCAAGGCCTTGGCTATCACAACACGCAAAATAGCAGCAGCAGGAAAAACAACAACAACAATAAACAATAATAATGATAATAGTAATAATAATAATAATTATAATAGTGCTTCTCTGTCAATGGCTGATGCATTTCTGCACATGCGCCTCCATCGTCTCACCCGTGAGGGGAGGACGAAGAATTGACGATAAGCTCTAATGACACCCCCGCAAGGGCAGTTCCAACACTTCCAGACGGGCCGGTATGTTCAATGAAAATACTGGTCCAGAAATAGACCGGTATGTTCAATGAAAATACTGGTGGCACCGACGGGAATCGAACTGGCGACAGGGCCCAGATGGTAGAACTTGACCACTGGGCTATCACGGTGTCCATAATAATTATAATAATAATAATAATAATAATAATATAATAATAATAGTGTATCTCCTGCCAATTGCTGAGCCAAAAGGCCATGTGCATCCAGTCCTCCATTCCATAAGGAAAGTCTCCACACCAATCGGTGGAATAAAGGAAGTGACGGCATAGAACATTACTCTAGGAGCTTTATACCAATCAGCCCATGGAAAGGACCGATGGCCTATGTACTCCCTAATATAATAATAATAATAATAATAATAATAATAATAATAATAATAATAATAATGATAATAATAATAATAATAATAATAATAACAACAACAACAACAACAACAACAACAACAAAAAAACAACAACAAAAAAATAATAACAATAATAAATAAAAACAACAACAACAACAACAACAACAACAACAACAACAAGGACCACAAAAACAACGACCACAACAACAAGAAAAGAACAACAATGAAAACAACCACAACAACCACAACAACAACAACAACAACAACCACAACAACAACAACAACAACCACCACAACAACAACAACAACAACAACAACAACAACAACAACAACCACAACAACAACAACCACAACAACCACAACAACAACCACAACAACAACCACAACAACAACAACAACAACAACCACAACAACAACCACAACAACAACCACAACAACAATCACAACAACAACAACCACAACAAACACAACCACAACAACCACAACCACAACAACCACAACCACAACAACAACAACAACAACAACAACAATTGCATACATACATACAAACATCCACACATCCACACATACATACATACATACATACATACATACATATATACATACATACGCCGACCACGAATATCGACCAAAACCGGAGCGGGGTAAGAAAATGTACTCGGGACAGCCACCTAGTGCATGTATGTATGTATATGTATGTATCTATGTATGTATGTATGTATGTATGCATGTAGCATTGTAAGAAAATGTACTCGGGACAGCCACCTAGTGCATGTATGTATGTATGTATGTATGTATGTATGTATGTATGTATGTATGTATGTGGTATTATGTATGTATGTAAGAAAATGTACTCGGGACAGCCACCTAGTGCATGTATGTATGTATGTATGTATGTACGTATGTATGTATGTATGCATGTATGTATGTAGTATTATGTATGTATTTAAGAAAATGTACTCGGGACAGCCACCTAGTGCATGTATGTATGTATGTTATGTATGTTATGTTATGTATGTATGTTATGCATGTATGTATGTATGTGTGTGTGTATGTATGTATGTATGTATGTATGTATTAATGTATGTATGTATGTACGTATGTACGTAAGTATGTATGTATGTATGTATGTATGTATGTATGTGTATGTATGTATGTATGCATGTATATATGTATGTATTATGCATTTTCTCTCTCTCTCTCTCTCTCCCCCCCCCCCCCCTCTCTCTCTCACACACACACACACAGCATCACGCACCACTTGAAGGACATTGTCAGAATGCATTCTCTCTCTCTCTCTCTCTCTCTCTCTCTCTGTCTCTCTCTCTGTCTCTCTCTCCCACCCCCCCCCCCTCTCTCTCTCACACACACACACAGCATCACGCACCACTTGAAGGACATTGTCAGAATGCATTCTCTCTCTCTCTCTCTCTCTCTCTCTCCCTCTCTCTCTCTCTCTCTCTCTCTCTCTCTCTTACACACACACACACACACACACACAGCATCACGCACCACTTGAAGGACATTGTCAGAATGCATTCTCTCTCTCTCTCTCTCTCTCACACACACACACACACTCACTCACTCTCTCTCTCTCTCTCTCTCTCTCTCTCTCTCTCTCCCTCTCTCTCTCTCTCTCTCACACACACACAGCATCACGCACCACTTGAAGGACGTTGTCAGAATGCATTCTCTCTCTCTCTCTCTCTCCCCCCCCCCCCCCCCCCCCCCCCCCCCCCCTCTCTCTCTCTCTTTCTCTCTCACACACACATGGAGCATCACGCACCACTTGAAGGACGTCAGAATGCATTCTCTCTCTCTCTCTCTCTCTCTCTCTCTCTCTCCCTCTCTCTCTCTCACACACACAGAGCATCACGCACCACTTGAAGGACATTGTCAGAATGCATTCTCTCTCTCTCTCTCTCTCTCTCTCTCTCTCTCTCTCTCTCTCTCTCTCTCCCTCTCTCTCTCTCTCGCACACACACACACACACACACACAGCATCACGCACCACTTGAAGGACGTTGTCAGAAACGCGAAAATGTGTCCGCATCAGGCCTAATAACATGTTTCTTTACATATATATATACACACACACACATATATATATATGCATATGTATATATGTATATATATACATACATATATATATATGTATACATATATATATATATATATATACATATATATATACATTTTTTATATATACATATATATATATATATATATATATTATTGGGGCCCTCCCCTCGGGAACACAAGCCCGGCGATTGTACGTACCCGTTCTGGTCGCGGGTGGCACCCACACCCGAAAATTGAGGCTTTTTGCCACCAGGCGCCGTTTGCGGCACCTCCGGCAATTCAACGTACCCTGTCGAAGGGAAAGGGGGGGTCCGGTGGAGCCCTGCGATTGTACGTACCCGTTCTAGTCGCCGGTGGCACTCACACCTGAAAATTGAGGTTTTTTTGCCACCAGGCGCCCTTTGCGGCACCTCCGGCATTCAACGTACCCTGTCGAAGGGAAAGGGGGGGTCCGGGGGAGCCCTGCGATTGTATGTACCCGTTCTGGTCGAGGGTGGCATCCACTCCTAAAAATTGAGGTTTTTTGCCACCAGGCGCCCTTTGCGGCACCTCCGGCAATTCAACGTACCCTGTCGAAGGGAAAGGGGGCGGGAGGGTGGGGGGGGGGGGGGGGGGGGGGGGGGGGGGGGCGGGTCCGGGGTGCCCTCCAAAAAGTGATAAGAAGTGGGGCTGGCGGGGTTTGGTGCGCGAAGCGCACCGGTAAACCATCCTTTCAGGTGTTGGCGCAGCCCCTAGTTATCATTATTATTATTATTATTATTATTATTATTATTATTATTATTATTATTATTATTATTATTATTATTATTATTATTATTATTATTAGTGGCACCGCGATAGCCCAGTGGTTAAGTTCTACCATCTGGGACCTGTCGCCAGTTCGATTCCCGTCGGGACCAGTATTTTCAAAGGATATTTTCTTTGAAAATAATGGTCTGTCTGGAAGGCTTGGAGCTGCCTTGCGGGGGTGTCAGTAGAGCCTATCGTCAAATCTTCGTACTGCCCTCGCGGGTGAGACGATGGAGGCACATGTGCAGAAATGCATTCGCCATTGACTGAGAAGCACTATTATTATTATTATTATTATTATTATTATTATTATTATTATTATTATTATTATTACTATTATTCCGTCTGGAAGTGTTGGAACTGCCCTTGCGGGGGTGTCATTAGAGCTTATCGTCAATTCTTCGTACTCCCCTCACGGGTGAGACGATGGAGGCGCATGTGCAGAAATGCATCAGCCATTGACAGAGAAGCACTATTACTATTATTATTATTATTATTATTATTTTTATTTTTATTTTATTATTATTATCATATTATTATTATTATTATTATTATTATTATTATTATTATTATTATATAAAATATAATAATAATAATATTTTATATAATAATAATACTATATCTGAGGCGTACTGATGCAGCTAATGGCATATCCTCAACGGACATAAGCCTCCAATACCCTTGTTCGAGGTCCTCCACCCCCCCGTGTCAGTCTCTCGCCTGATGATCGGGGCCACCGATGGAGCTCCTGAGGGCAAGACTGCACTAAGCCGAGGTTATTCCGCAGTCCCAGCAACCTCTTGCAAGACGTCACCGAATGTGCAAGTGCATACACCAAGCGCGGTTGCTAGAGCTGCCTCGAAACCCCACCCATAACAATCTGGTGTCTGCTGGGTCCTGGGCTATCAACCAGCATATGCGGAGTTTAAGATCTTTTACGCGCGCAACGACCCTCCTCCCCAGCATCTACCACCAAAGGGTTATGAGTTGGCGTCACAGTTTAACGCCTTGAGGCCATAGGGCTGAATAATAATAATAATAATAATAATAATAATAATAATAATAATAATAATAATAATAATAATAATACTATATCTGAGGCGTACTGATGCAGCTAATGGCATATCCTCAACGGTCCCAATAATAATAATAATAATAATATTATTATTATATAAAATATATATGGACACCGTGATAGCCCAGTGGTCAAGTTCTACCATCTGGGCCCTGTCGCCAGTTCGATTCCCGTCGGTGCCACCAGTATTTTCATTGAACATACCGGTCTATTTCTGGACCAGTATTTTCATTGAACACACCGGTCTATTTCTGGACCAGTATTTTCATTGAACATACCGGCCCGTCTGGAAGTGTTGGAACTGCCCTTGCGGGGGTGTCATTAGAGCTTATCGTCAATTCTTCGTACTCCCCTCACGGGTGAGACGATGGAGGCGCATGTGCAGAAATGCATCAGCCATTGATAGAGAAGCACTATTATTATTATTATTATTATTATTATTATTATTATTATTATTATCACCATCATCATCATCATCATTATTATTATTATTATTATTATTGTTATTATTATCACCATCATCATCATCATCATCATCATGCAACAGAGGTGGACATTTGATCATGTTATATACAGAAAGTCAGTCAACCTGCAAATTTCTGCATAGATCCAGCAGGCAGCTTGGATGCAGAGCTATAAAAGACCTTGGCTAAAGGCATCTGGGTCCAAAAACATAGTTACTTTGTATGTATGTATGTATGCATGTATGTATGTATCTATGTATGTATGCATGCATGTATGTATCTATGCCTGTCTGACAGTCTGTCTGTGTGTATGTCTGTCTGTCTGGATGTTTGTCTGTCTTTCTGTACGTCTATCTGTATGGAAAACACCTTCGCTACACGCATCTGGGTAAAAAAACACATACAGACAGACAGAAAGACATACAGACAGACATACAGACAGACATACAGACAGACATACAGACAGACACACAGACAGACATACATACATGGTCAAAAAACACATACATACAGACAGAAAGACAGACAGACAGACATACAGACAGACAGAGACAGACAGAGACAGACAGACAGACAGATATACTTACATGCATGCATGCATGCATGCATACATACATACATACATACATACATACATACGTGCGCTGCGCTGCGCTGCGCTGCGCTGCGCTGCGCTGCGCTGCGCTACGCTACGCTACGCTACGCTACGCTACGCTACGATACGATACGATACGATACGATATGATATGATATGATACAATACAATACAGTACAATACAGTACAGTAGTACAGTACAGTACAGTACAGTACAATACAATACAATACAATACAATACAATACAATACAATACAATACAATACAATACACATACACAATACACAATACACAATACACAATACACAATACAATACAATACAATACAATATAATACAATACAATACAATAGTATACAATACAATACAATACATATCATAAAACGGTTGACAACCTGTAGACGATTAGGATGAGTTGTTGTGTGTGTCTGCTCTCGAAAGTTGTGTGATGTCGTAAAGGGTATAAACAAGATGCCACTTGGCAAGCAAAACAGTCGCATTTGTCAAGCAGAAGATTTGAGTGGAATCAGTATGTGATATATAAGAGAATTTGCACTTGCTTGGGAGAGAAACAAAAAGAGGGATTTCATGGGGAGACCAGAGGTCACTATACTTGTACTACAAGTACTTTTCTGCTAAACATAAAAATAAATAAATATACATAAATAAATAACAGAAAAATAAATAAATAAATAAATAATAAATAAAATTATTAAAATTATATTAACAAAATTCGTTTGAATTAAGTTCTTTTATTTTCTTTCTTCAGTTTTCTCTTTAGTTCTTTTTGTTTTGTTTCTTTCATCTGTTTTCTCGTTAAACCTTGCTTTACTGTTTATTTAAAAAAAAAAAAAAAAAAAAAAAAAAAAAAAAAAAAAAAAAAAAATCTCCCCACAAAGCTGTTAGAACTGCTTTTGGCAACGGGCGGTGTCAGGACGATTTTTCATCCGAATCAACTTCCACAAAATGAACGAAACAATCGACCCTCGTCAAGATGCAAGTGCCGAACTCACTTCCGGCGACGGGGGTTTCGGTGTTTGTCCCCTGGCAGGCACGCTGAAGCCCCTTCAGCGGCTCGGTGCAAAGTTATCCAAAACAGAGGTGTCACTGATATCAATGTGCAAAATACGCGCGTCAAGAATTCGAACGTACAGAAATTATTTTTTTTATTAAAACTCTCCCGCTCCCGCTTCCTACTGGTGCTCTGCGCCAAGGGCGGATTGAAAAACCAGCTATCTAGCCTGATTATCATCAGAAGCGGGGCAGCGCGTGTCTGCATCTGGGCAGGTGGCTGGCTTGGCTATCTCGTACGTTGCACTTGCGTTGCAGTGTTTGTATTTCCATGCTTGCATTAAGCGCCAGTGACAGCAAAAGAGCGCAAAACACTGAATAAATCAAACACAGAAACCCCCAACTATGCCCAGCATATCAAAAACAGACTTACGCATGAGGTCGCAACATTCTCCCTAGCCGGACGGAAGCGGACCTTTATAAGAGATGACGCCTGGGCCCTCCCACGTTCTGCAATGCATGTTTCCAAACTCATCCATAGCAGTGAAAAATACATCACATGTTGCAGAGTCGATGAGAGGGGCGAAAAAGGAGAGGGGGGGGGGGGGAGGGGCGCCTCTCTCCCTGCATGAGTACTTGCATGAATAAGAAAGGAGAGGCGCCTCCCCCTCCCCCTCGTTGCATGTACTTTTTGTACGCACTCCTCTCCCTTTCTCACTTCTCTCCTGTACATTTATCTTGCCCACCCTCCCCCCCCCCCCCCCAGAATCTATTTATCTGTGTCTTTTCCCCTGTCTACAATGCTAGCTACAGAAAATAACAGCACTAAAAAAAGACCAAGGTGAGTGATGTTGCCCTGAGCAGCCGTCGCGCGCTTCCTTCTTGCACAATCAGAAACCAGAAATTCTAAACTGTGTTTTTTCTGTCTTTCTTTCTCTCTTTTTTCGAACTGACTGACTGGAGGGGGGGGGGGGGGAGGAAAAGTGTACGGGAATTTTCTTGATCTCTCGCGCTTCCCCCCCCCCCCCCCCCCTCGTACACCCCTCCCTCCCCTCGCACATCCCTCGTCCAACACACCAGCTC
>WBZZ01001676.1:2500-5000 GCA_019918135.1 Paulinella micropora
GCTGTGATATGAGTATCTATCTATCTCCCTTTACTATCTACCTACGTATTGTTGTATCTAATCTTGTTTTTATCGGTCACCTCCACAATGTGGTCAGATTACCGATAAGACTCCATATACGGCGCGCCAAATTCGACGTGTTTTGCGGGCTCGCCGGCCCGGCTCCGGCTCGCCCGCAAAAACACGTCAAATTTGTGGCTAGCCGCATAATAATACAATTCTTGATTGGTTGTTTTTTAATCATATCAAACCTTAGACTACCGCAATCCTGTTTTTAATTTTGTTTTAATTCTGTTTTAATGTTTTTAATGTTGTGGTAATATTTTCATGTTTTGTTTTATAGCATTATACGTTAGAGTACTCAGTGAAGCCTGTGTTGAGAGAAGTAATATACGAATTGAGCCAGGTATTTCTCCCTCGCTCACTCACTCACTCACTCGCTCACTCACCCACCCACTCACTCACTCACTCTCAGTCACTCACTCACTCACTCACTCACTCACTCTCACTCACTCACTCACTCACTCACTCACTCACTCGCTCACTCACCCACCCACTCACCCACTCACTCACTCACTCATTCACTCACACACTCACTCTCACTCACTCACTCACTCTCACTCACTCACTCACTCTCACTCACCCACCCACCCTCTCACTCACCCACCCACTCACTCACTCACTCACTCACTCACTCACTCACCCACTCACTCACTCACTCACTCACTCACTCACTCACTCACTCAACTCACTCAACTCACTCACTCACTCACTCACTCACCCACCCACCCACCCACCCACTCACTCACGCACTCATGCAATCACTCAATCACCCACCCACCCACCCACCCACTCACTCACTCACTCACTCACTCACTCACCCACCAATCCGCCCACCCACTCACCCACTCACCCACTCACCCACTCACTCACTCACTCACTCACTCACTCATCCACCCACCCACCCACCCACCCACTCACCCACTCACTCACTCACTCGCTCCCTCACTCACTCACTTACTCAGTCAATCAATCACTCACTCACTCACCCACTCACCCACCCATCCACCCACCCATCCACCCACCAATCTCCACCCACCCACCCACCCACTCACCCACTCACTCACTCACTCACTCCCTCACTCACTCACTTACTCAGTCAATCAATCACTCACTCACTTACTCAGTCAATCAATCACTCACTCACTCACCCACTCACCCACCCATCCACCCACCCATCCACCCACCAATCTCCACCCACCCACCCACCCACTCACCCACTCACTCACTCACTTACTCACTCATTCACTCACTTAATCAATCACTCACTATTTCACTCACCCACCCACCCACCCACGCACTCACTCACTCACTCACTCACTCACTCACCCACTCACCCACTCACTCACTCACTTACTCACTCATTCACTCACTTAATCAATCACTCACTCACTCACTCACTCACTCACTCACTCGCTCACTCACCCACCCACTCACCCACTCACTCACTCACTCATTCACTCACACACTCACTCTCACTCACTCACTCACTCTCACTCACTCACTCACTCTCACTCACCCACCCACCCTCTCACTCACCCACCCACTCACTCACTCACTCACTCACTCACTCACTCACCCACTCACTCACTCACTCACTCACTCACTCACTCACTCACTCAACTCACTCAACTCACTCACTCACTCACTCACTCACCCACCCACCCACCCACCCACTCACTCACGCACTCATGCAATCACTCAATCACCCACCCACCCACCCACCCACTCACTCACTCACTCACTCACTCACTCACCCACCAATCCGCCCACCCACTCACCCACTCACCCACTCACCCACTCACTCACTCACTCACTCACTCACTCATCCACCCACCCACCCACCCACCCACTCACCCACTCACTCACTCACTCGCTCCCTCACTCACTCACTTACTCAGTCAATCAATCACTCACTCACTCACCCACTCACCCACCCATCCACCCACCCATCCACCCACCAATCTCCACCCACCCACCCACCCACTCACCCACTCACTCACTCACTCACTCCCTCACTCACTCACTTACTCAGTCAATCAATCACTCACTCACTTACTCAGTCAATCAATCACTCACTCACTCACCCACTCACCCACCCATCCACCCACCCATCCACCCACCAATCTCCACCCACCCACCCACCCACTCACCCACTCACTCACTCACTTACTCACTCATTCACTCACTTAATCAATCACTCACTCATTCACTCACCCACCCACCCACCCACGCACTCACTCACTCACTCACTCACTCACTCACCCACTCACCCACTCACTCACTCACTTACTCACTCATTCACTCACTTAATCAATCACTCACTCACTCACTCACCCACCCACCCACCCACCCACCCACTCACTCACTCACTCACTCACTCACTCACCCACCCACCCACCCACCCACTCACTCACCCTCCCACCCACCCACCCACCCA
>WBZZ01001676.1:7500-10000 GCA_019918135.1 Paulinella micropora
GAATGAATGAATGAACGAACAAACGAATACTTGAATGATTGCATACACCTTTTAATTTTTTTTTTAATTTTTTTTTAAAGAAAGAATATGAATTTTTAGTCCTCTTCCCTCTTTTTTGTTTTCTTCTCCCTTCTTCACTAGGCGGATGAGTTTTCACAATAGGCCCAGGAGTACAGTGATCGGATCTACCGCGTCTTTGAATGAATGAATGAATGAATGAATGAATGAATGAATGTGAATGAATGAATGAATGAATGAATGAATGAATCAACGAGTGAGTAAACAAATATGAAGGAATGCATACATCAATGAATGATGGAATGATTGAATACACTTTTTTTTTTTTTTTTTTTTTTTTTTTTTTTCTAGGTGGATAAGTTTTCGCAATGGGCCCAGGAGTACAGTGATAAGATCTACCGCGTCTTTGAGATGATGGAAGAGGCTATCCTACATAGTGCCTCGTTCAGAGCTAACGACCTTTGCAACTATCTAGACCAGGTAACAAAAAAAAAAAAAAAAAAAAAAAAAAAAAAAAAAAAAAAAAAAAAAAAAAAAAACTATCTATCTATCTATCTATCTATCTATCTATCTATCTATCGATCGATCGATCGATCGATCGATCGATCTCTCTATCGATCTAACGATCTATCTATCTATCTATCTATCTATCTATCTATCTGTCTATCTGTCTATCTATCTATCTATCTATCTATCTATCTATCTATTTATATATCTATCTACCTATCTATCTGTCTATCCATATATATATATATACATATATATATACCTATCTATCTACTAATGATTTCGAGCTTACGACATTTGCCATTATCTGAACCAGATAGATAGATAGATAGATAGATAGATAGATAGATAGATAGATAGATAGATAGATAGATAGATAGATAGATAGATAGATAACAAGGTATGGTACATCACATCGTATAACACTTGATGGTACATCTATATATCTATCTATCTATCTATCTATATATCTATCTATCTATCTATCTATCTATCTATCTATCTATCTATATATATATATATACATATCCTATCTTCTTTCTATCTATCTATCTATCTATCTATCTATCCTATCATCTATCTATCTATCTATCTATCTATCTATCTCTCTATCTATCGAATATCTATCTATCTATCTATCTATCTATTCTGTCCATTTATCCATCTATCTATCTATCTATCTATGTATCTATCTATCTATCTATCTATCTATCTATCTATCATATCTATCATATCTATCATATCTATCTATCTATCTATCTATCTATCTATCTATCTATCTATCTACCTATCTATCTATCTATCTATCTATCTATCCATCTATCTATCTATCTATCTATCTATCTATCTATCTATCTATCTATATATCTATCTATCTATCTATCTATCTATCTATCTGATGGTGTGGGTGTGCTGGGCCCGTGGTGGGGTGCCTTATGTGTGCCTAGCCATACGCCTATAAGTCACATGCCGAAATAGCGACGGGAAGCACAATCCTGTTCCCTCAGGGTGCCCTTTCTCGCTTGTTGAGCCCGGAATAAAACCCACAGTGCTCTGTCGGTTTATACTAGACTGTCGAACAGTCTCGAAACACCATCTGCTTACTGGGTCCTCTGTAATGGAGGTGGGAGCTCGTTCTGCAAGGGGCGCTTATGGAACGAGCCCTGGCCCCGCCTGGTACTAGGGAGCTTTGGTATCGCCTGTATCAGTCCCTTCCGTGCAAACATCACGGCTTAGCTGGGCATCGGGTTAATACTTTACCCACAGACTTCCTTGGTTGACGAAATCAGAAGCTCCTTTTTTCTGACATTAGTCGATATCTCATCTATCAATCAATCTAATCTATCAATCTATCTATCCATCTATCTATCCATCCATCTATCCATCTATCCATCTATCTATCTATCTACCTTTCTATCTATCATCTCTCGATCGATCTATCGATCTATCGTTCTATCGATCTATCTATCTATCTATCTTTCGATATATCTATCTATCTATCTATCTATCTATCTATCTATCTATCTATCTATTCTATCTATCTATATCTATCTATCTATCTATCTATGTATCCATCTATCTATCCATCTATCTATCTATCTATCTATCTATATATTCTATCGATCTATATATTCTATCTATCTATCGATCTATCTATCTATCTATCTATCTATCTATATATCTATCTATCTATCGATCTATCTATCTATCGATCTATCTATATATCGATCTATCTATCTATCTATCTATCTATCTATCTATCTATCTATCTATCTAGCTAGCTATCTATGTATCTATCTACCTATCTATCTATCTACTCATATAGGAAGTTCCAGAATTACGCAAGTACCCCACTCTTCAGGTAGATAGATAGATAGATAGATAGATAGATAGATAGATAGATAGATAGATAGATAGATAGATAGATGGATGGATGGATGGATGGATAGATAGATAGATAGATAGATAGATAGAT
>WBZZ01001676.1:20000-21110 GCA_019918135.1 Paulinella micropora
ATGTACGTATGTATGTATGTATGTATGTATGTCTGTATGTATGCATGCATGCATGCATGCATGCATAGCAGGCATGCATGCAAGTACTCGTGCATGCATGTATGTATGTATGTATGTGTATGTATGTATGCATGTATGTATGCATGTATGTATGTATGTATGTATGTATGTATGCATGCATGTATGCATGTATGCATGCATACATGTATGCATGCATACATGCATGCATGCATCATGCATGCATGCATGTATGTTATGTATGCATGTATGTATGTATGTATGTATGTATGTATGTATGTATGTATGCATGTATGTATGTATGTATGTATGTATGTATGTATATATGGATGTATGTATGTATTCATGCATGCATGCATGCAGCATGTATGTATGTATTCATGCATGCATGCATGCAGCATGTATGTATGTATGTATGTATGTATGGTAAGTGTGTGTGTATATATGTATGTATGTATGTATGTATGTATGTATGCATGCATGCATGCAATGATGTATGTATGTATGTATGTATGTATGTATGTATGTTTGTGTATGTGTGTATGTGTGTATGTGTGTATGTATGTATGTATGTATGTATGTATGTATATATATGTACGTACGCATGTATGTATGTATGTATGTATGTATGTATGTATGTATGTATGTATGTATGTATGTATGCATGCATGTATGTATGTATGTATGTAGGTATGTAGGTATGTAGGTATGTATGTATGTATGTATGTATGTATGTATTTTTGTATGTAAGTGATTGAGCCCTCCACCCCCCCCCCCCTCCCCCCCGAAGTATGTATGTATGTATGTATGTATGTCTGCATGTATGTATGTATGTATGTATGTATGTACGTATGTACGTATGCATGTATGTATGTATGTATAAATGTACGTATGTATATATGTATGTATATATGTATGTATGTATACATGTATGTATGTGTATGTGTGTGTGTGTCTATGTATGTATGTCTGTATGTATGTATGTGTATGTATGTGTATGTATGTGTATGTATGTGTATGTATGTATGTATGTATGTATGTATCTATGTATGTATTTATGTATGTTATGTAAGTATGTATGTAAGTATGTAG
>WBZZ01001677.1:0-5000 GCA_019918135.1 Paulinella micropora
AGGAGAAGCTTGCTGTCCACCGGCGTCCGAGAGGCGTCAGAGGGCAGCTTGGAGGACTAACTTTCCAAGAGGTTGTACTTGCAGACTGGACACTCAGCCTTCTCTCTCAGCCTAGCAACAGCACAGACCGTGCTGCGACACGCAACGACACACTTCAGCAATGAAAGTGCTTACAAATAATAATAATAGTAATAATAATAATAATAATAATAATAATAATAATAATAATAATAATAATAATAATAGTAATAATAATAATAATAATAATAATGATAGTGCTTCTCAGTCAATGGCGAATGCATTTCTGCACATGTGCCTCCATCGTCTCACCCGCGAGAGGAGTACGAAGATTTGACGATAGGCTCTACTGACACCCCCGCAAGGCAGCTCCAAGCCTTCCAGACAGACCAATACTTTCAAAGAAAATATCCTTTGAAAATACTGGCACCGACGGGAATCGAACTGGCGACAGGTCCCAGATGGTAGACCTTAACCACTGGGCTATCGCGGTGCCACAATAATAATGATAATGATAATGATAATGATAATAATGATAATAATAATAATAATAATAATAATAATAATAATAGTGCTTCTCTGTCAATGGCTGATGCAAATCTGCACATGCGCCTCCATCGTCTCACCCGTGAGGGGAGTACGAAGAATTGACGATAAGCTCTAATGACACCCCCGCAAGGGCAGTTCCAACACTTCCAGACGGGCCGGTATGTTCAATGAAAATACTGGTCCAGAAATAGACAGGTATGTTCAATGAAAATACTGGTGGCACCGACGGGAATCGAACTGGCGACAGGGCCCAGATGGTAGAACTTGACCACTGGGCTATCGCGGTGTCCATAATAATAATAATAATAACAATAATAATAATAATATAGTGCCTCTCTGTCAATGGCTGATGCATTTCTGCACATGCGCCTCCATCGTCTCACCCGTGAGGGGAGTACGAAGAATTGACGATAAGCTCTACTGACACCCCCGCAAGGGCAGTTCCAACACTTCCAGACGGGCCGGTATGTTCAATGAAAATACTGGTCCAGAAATAGACCGGTATGTTCAATGAAAATACTGGTGGCACCGACGGGAATCGAACTGGCGACAGGGCCCAGATGGTAGAACTTGACCACTGGGCTATCACGGTGTCCAAAATAATAATAATAATATAATAATAATAATAATAATAATAATAATAGTAATAGTAATAATAATAGTGCTTCTCTGTCAATGGCTGATGCATTTCTGCACATGCGCCTCCATCGTCTCACCCGTGAGGGGAGTACGAAGAATTGACGATAAGCTCTAATGACACCCCCGCAAGGGCAGTTCCAACACTTCCAGACGGGCCGGTATGTTCAATGAAAATACTGGTCCAGATGGATCGGTATGTTCAATAGTAATAATAATAATAATAATAATAATAATAATAATAATAAAGTAATAATAATAGTAATAGTAATAATGATAATAATAATAATAATAATAATAATAATAATAATAATAATAATAATAATAATAATACTATATCTGAGGCGTACTGATGCAGCTAATGGCATATCCTCAACGGACATAAGCCTCCAATACCCTTGTTCGAGGTCCTCCACCCCCCCGTGTCAGTCTCTCGCCTGATGATCGGGGCCACCGATGGAGCTCCTGAGGGCAAGACTGCACTAAGCCGAGGTTATTCCGCAGTCCCAGCAACCTCTTGCAAGACGTCACCGAATGTGCAAGTGCATACACCAAGCGCGGTTGCTAGAGCTGCCTCGAAACCCCACCCATAACAATCTGGTGTCTGCTGGGTCCTGGGCTATCAAACAGCATATGCGGAGTTTAAGATCTTTTACGCGCGCAACGACCCTCCTCCCCAGCATCTACCACCAAAGGGTTATGAGTTGGCGTCACAGTTTAACGCCTTGAGGCCATTGGGCTGGAACTCTGTTTAGCAAGTGTGACTAGGTTTTTTCATCGGGATTTCCCTCAAATATGTCACAGTCAACACTCCAAGGCAGATTTAAATAATAATAATAATAATAATAATAATGTATCTCCTGCCAATTGCTGAGCCAAAAGGCCATGTGCATCCAGTCCTCCATTCCATAAGGAAAGTCTCCACACCAATCGGTGGAATAAAGGAAGTGACGGCATAGAACATTACTCTAGGAGCTTTATACCAATCAGCCAATGGAAAGGGACCGATGGCCTATGTACTCCCTAATAATAATAATAATAATAATAATAATAATAGTGCTTCTCTGTCAATGGCTGATGCAAATCTGCACATGCGCCTCCATCGTCTCACCCGTGAGGGGAGTACGAAGAATTGACGATAGGCTCTAATGACACCCCCGCACGGGCAGTTCCAACACTTCCAGACGGACCGGTATGTTCAATGAAAATACTGGTGGCACCGACGGGAATCGAACTGGCGACAGGGCCCAGATGGTAGAACTTGACCACTGGGCTATCACGGTGTCCATAATAATAATAATAATAATAATAATAATAATAATAATAATAATAATAATAATAATAATAATAATAATAATAATAATAATAATAGTGTATCTCCTGCCAATTGCTGAGCCAAAAGGCCATGTGCATCCAGTCCTCCATTCCATAAGGAAAGTCTCCACACCAATCGGTGGAATAAAGGAAGTGACGGCATAGAACATTACTCTAGGAGCTTTATACCAATCAGCCCATGGAAAGGACCGATGGCCTATGTACTCCCTATAATAATAATAATAATAATAATAATAATAATAATAATAATAATAATAATAATAATAACAATAATAATAATAATAATAAGTAATAATAATAAGTACTAACAATAAAGTACTTCTGTCTTGCAAATGAGAAACACACCGCCCCCCCCCCCCCCCCCTCCCAAAAAATGCGAGGCGACACCTAACAACACACAAACCGGCTGGATGAAGCACTGAACATCCGTCAAAAATCAAAGGCAGTCTAGCAAGGGTGGAAGTGGTGGGAGAGAGAGAAAGGGAGTGGGAGGGAGGGATGGAAGGAGTTGGAAATGGGAGGAGAGAGAGAGAGAGAGAGAGAGAGAGAGAGACCATTTATCGACGCAGTCGGCATGGAAGGCGTGCATGCACGGCAGAGCACGGATCCGTTCGCCTGGCAAAGCATGCGCAGTATGTATATGTATGTATGTGTGTATGTGCAGCCATCGGCAGTATGTATTTGTATATGTATGTATGTATGTATGTATGTATGTATGTATGTATGCAGCGGACCTTTTGCGCGGGGCTCCAAGCAGATGGAGCAGGTGTGTTGGCTACTCTGTGACTACGCACACAAACACAAACACAAATGCATACATACACACATATACATAGATACATAGATACATAGACACATAGATACATAGATACATAGATACATAGATACATAGATACATACATACATAGATACATAGATACATGCACTACCTTAGGGCTGCCCACCACGAAGGCCGGATAGCGCTCTATGGCCGATTGGGACATGCCTACAATATGATGATGATGATGATGATGTGATAATGATGATGATGATGATGATGAGGGTGATAGTGATGACGATGACGATAGCGCTCTATGGCTGATTGCGACATGCCTGTCATCAGCAGCACAAAGATAGCCATCGCTAGTACTTGCTCTGGTCGAGGCACAACAGAAGAAAGATGAAGGGCAGATAAAAAAATAGAAAGAACCTTGCCGTCGCCGGTGGAAAGAAAAGAAGAAAGAAAGATAAAATGAAAGGTAAAATGAAAGACAAATCAAAAAGATAAATTAAAAGATAAATTGAAAGAAAACTTGCCATATTTGGTTGTTGGTCTTGTCGAGGCGTAGCAGCAGAAAGATGAAAGACAGATAAAAATGAAGATAGAAAAAACGCAAGAAAGATTAAATGTGAAATGAAGAGAAAGAAATCGTGCTATCTTCGGTGGTTGCTCTCATCGAGGCGCAGCAGAAGAAAGATGAAAGACATGAAGAGAAATAGAGAAAATAAAGATAGAAAATAAAGATAGAAAAGAAAGATAGAAAAGAAAAATAGAAAAGAAAGATAGAAGTAGAAAGCAACCTTGCCATCTTCGGTGGTTGCTCTCGTCGACGCACAGCAGCAGCAAGATGAAAGACAGATAAAGAGAAAGACGGGGACAAAGAATAGACAGCAACCTTGCACTCTTCGGTGGTTGGTCTCGTCGAGACGCAGCAGCAGAAAGATCAAAGACAGATAAAAGGGAAGACAGAAAAAGAATATAAAGCGACCTTGCCATCTTCGGTGGTTGATCTCGTCGAGGCGCAGCAGCAGAAAGACAAAAGACATAAAAAGAAAGATAGAAAAGAAAGAGAAAGATAGAAAAGAACAGCAAGCCACCTTGCCATCTTCGGTGGTTGGTCTCGTCCAGGCGCAGCAGCAGGTCGTAGTCGTTGGCGTTGAAGTCGCGCTCCATCACCTAGCAGGCGAGCACACCTAATGTTTTTAGAGAGAGAGAGAGAGAGAGAGAGAGAGAGAGAGAGAGAGAGAGCGCTGACCGCCAGTCGCAGCGCGGTGGGCGAAACGCCCGCGAATCCCGTACCGCGCCGCAAATCTGCCAACACGCACACCGCACGCCAGAGAAAACACGTGAAACAGAGAGAGAGAGAGAGAGAGAGAGAGAGAGAGAGAGAGAGAGAGATAGAGAGATAGATAGAGAGAGAGAGAGAGAGAAAGATAAAGACCGAAAGGGTGGGCTTGGTAAGCTGTGTCCTGGCGCCTGTCCCGCCCGCTGCCTGCTACACACACAACAATATGCACACACTGCAGTGTGCTCTTGACAAAGGCATAAATATACACACATATGCATACATAAATATACATTGTAAGCTGTGTCCTGGCTCCTGTCCCGTCCGCTGCTTGCTACGTACACACACAACACAGACCAATCTGCTACTTGACACATACATACAGAGACTTTCGACCTTTCCTGTCTTCCCTTCTCT
>WBZZ01001677.1:12500-15000 GCA_019918135.1 Paulinella micropora
GATAGATAGATAGATAGATAGATAGATAGATCGATAGATAGATAGATAGATAGACAGACAGATAGATAGATAGATAGATAGATAGATAGATAGACAGACAGATAGATAGATAGATAGATAGATAGATAGATAGATAGATAGATAGATAGATAGATTAGATAGATAGATTAGATAGATAGATTAGATAGATAGATTAGATAGATAGATAGATAGATAGATAGATAGATAGATAGATAGAATGATAGATGATAGAATGATAGATAGATAGGTAGATAGATAGATAGATAGATAGATAGATAGATAGATAGATAGATAGATAGATAGATAGATAGATAGATGAGATATCGCAAAAAGAATGTAGTCCTTGCAAAGGAACGCAGTTTCACATCAAACAGCAATTTGTGTACTGCAATAGATAGATAGATAGATAGATAGATAGATAGATAGATAGATAGATAGGTAGATGGATAGATAGGTAGGTAGGTAGGTAGGTAGGTAGGTAGGTAGGTAGGTAGACAGACAGACAGACAGACAGAAGACGGAAAGACAGACAGACAGACAGATAGATAGATAGATAGATAGATAGATAGATAGATAGATAGATAGATAGATAGATAGATAGATAGATAGATAGAGAGATAGAGAGATAGAGAGATAGAGATATATAGATACTGATAGATAGATAGATAGATAGATAGATAGATAGATAGATGGATGGATGGATAGATGGATAGATAGATAGATAGATAGATAGATAGATAGATAGATAGATAGATAGATAGATAGATAGATTGATAGATAGATAGATAGATAGATAGATAGATAGATAGATAGATCTAGGTATTTGTGTTGGAACAACGGACAAACAAACAACAAGTAAGAAGAATCAAAAGACACACGCACACAAGTTTTTGGTACCTGGCAATCTAGTACGGTGCTCTGTCGTTAGAGCACCCGGTCTGTCTGCATTACCCTAACAACAGAAGCTGTGCACGTGGGCAGCGAGTGCAGGAATCGCAGTCTAAACATTTCGTACGTCTTAAATACTTTCATTTATGAAGGGAATAAACAGGTCAGACAATGTACAGATTGGGAAAAGTCGATTAGTATGGTTGTCATTTTTGTTTCTCTTGGGATGAGTGGGGGCTATCTGGGGTTTTCCGATTCTCATTTACTGGCGTCCTTATTTTGACAGCTTTGGAAATCACCTCATAGTCCACATCAGGGGCTGCCATTCGTTGAGTAGCCTGAAGGATGGTAGTTTGTGGCTTTGAAAAACAAAACCAAACACACTTTACCAGTGGTTCAACTAAACCCAAATATCAGTGCAGAAAGCCAATGGAGACAGAGAAAATGGCAAACAGCAAAAGGCCCCGGTTTCACGTCCAGGAGAAGGCAGTGTTACTTTGTTTGCTGTGCATTAAAATATTTTTTTCTTTTATCCAAATGGAATCACATCATCATTCATAACACCATATCCAAAAACACACTTTGGCGTTCAATTTCCTTGTGTGATGTTCAGGTTGCAGTTTCTCAAATTTTTCCTGTGATCTTCGTTTCTCAGTGCAGTACAGCTGAATAATGAGGTCACACGCACCCGCAACGTTCACGAAATGTAGTAGTCTGCATGGTTTCTTATGCAAATATAGTACTCAACGTTTTTGCACTGTTGCATGCATCCACAAATCACTGTCAATGTTGTACACACAACTCTAGCAAGAAGCTCAACCCCAAAAAGTTCAGCGGCATCACACTCAAGATCACCGATGAGGCAAAGGTAATCAAGCCCATGTAACCAATAGAATCATTTCCAATGCGACAGTACCACTGTTTTGCCAAATGCTATACGTGCATGCATACATACACATGTACAACGTATTGTATGTGTTGTATGTTTTGCATGCATATGTATGTCTTGTGTGGCCTGTCTGTATGTAGTGTATGTAGTGTATGTAGTGTATGTAGTGTATCTGTATCTACTGTTTGTAGTTTTATACGGTTATATCCTGTATGTACTGTTGTAGTGCATGTACTGTATGTACTGTACGTATGTATGTAATGGTTAATGCATGGCAATATATGTAATGTATATAGTGTATGTAACGTATGTACTGTATGTACTGTATGTACTGTATATGTACTGTGTGTACTGTACGTACTTTAAGTACTGTACGTACTATACGTACTGTTTGGAAACGTATGGAAATGTATTTAAATATATATAAATATATATATATATATATATATATATATATATATATATATATATATATAATACTACCTTATGTATGTTACGTTGTCAGATATTCGAAGCGGTTGCGGAGGTGGTGAGTGAGACTTCTCCCACCACCTGGTCCGCTCCTCGCATGCCTCTTCTTCTTATTT
This sequence comes from Paulinella micropora, assembly GCA_019918135.1. Lineage (NCBI taxonomy): Eukaryota > Cercozoa > Imbricatea > Euglyphida > Paulinellidae > Paulinella > Paulinella micropora. The sequence goes on from WBZZ01001677.1 coordinate 14,886, forward strand.
TTCCTCTTCTTCTCGCTTGCCTCTCTTGCATGCCTCTTCTTCTCATTTCTCCCCTCCTTCTTGCATGCCTATTTTTCTTCTTCTTTTCTCTTCTTCTTTCCTCTTCCCCTCTCCC
>WBZZ01001677.1:40000-50000 GCA_019918135.1 Paulinella micropora
TGTCTTGATTCTTTCTTCCTGAAAGTTCTCCTCCTACTTCTCCTCGTCATCTTGATCCTCGTACTCTTCCTCCTGATCCTCGTCCTCCCCCCCCCCCCTCTTTGCTCTGTTCAAACAATGTTCAATCTTTCAATTATTGTGCATCATTACATGTTAGACCAAGATACTTAATATAATGATCCGAAACTCACTACAAACCTCGTCTGCAGTAACAAAGCTTTATGGTCTATTCACGGCGATGACTTTTCCCAAGTATAGGTCTGACTCTGAGCGCAAGGCATTAGACCAAGGTCGCAAGCTCTCTATGAATACTCCGGAGACTCCAGAACCAGCAGAACAGATGGAATCTGACAATACTGGGGGAGAGACGATAATCCGTAGACGTGGTAAGAGCAGCTACCGGTCCTATTAATGATTTAGAAGCTTAGGAAGTTGACTACATCTAGGACCTAAGGTGACGGGATTAATATAACCCGTATCAGACTTAGCACCTTAACGACCTGCCAAAACCTTACCGTTGACAATTCACTCTTTTTGACCGGCTCATTAATCATTCTCCTCTGCACGACGTTTTGACTTCACTACTACGTGACTAGTTTTCGATTTCGTTCAGAAATGATTTCAAACGATCAAGTCAAAGTTCTGTTTAGAAAAGATCAACTATTGCCTTTTCCCCACTCTATTACTTTCCTTTCAAGAATAGTTATTTATTAAGAGGGGTTTAGTACAGACCACGAGTGACCGTGCTCACCCCTTTGCCGTTAGTACAAGTAAGTGTAGAGTTTCGTTCGAGTAAGGTATGAGTAAGGTAAGGGGCAAGGTAGGTTTGTTTGTTACTGCGTGTGAGCTGTGCTCACTTTGGATTTTCTTGTTAGTAAGATTGTGGTGCGGAATTGGTTGTAGTTGCGTGGTAACGGATGTAGTTCTGTTAGAGTGGAAGGTTAAGTAGCACTGCCAGCCTCCGTGAGACTCGGAAAAATTACAAGTTGATATGGGTGAAAAGGGAAATTGTCAAAGTAAAAATGCAAATTGCCCAGTGCACCTGGGATGTGAAATTACTGGTAAAATTTAGAAAAAGTTTTATTAGTGACTAGTATTTTGCAATAAGTTCATCAGTAAAACGTATTGCTGTTGACATTCAAGACAACAACAAAAATTAGTTTTTAATTTTTGTTTCAGATTTTCATTTTTGTGACAGTTTTTCATTTTTGTGACAAAAATTCAAATTTTCAAATTTAACGGTAACATTTCGCGAAAATTTACGATATTTTGCGGACGAATATAGCAGTTAATTTGAAAAATTCAAATTTTCACCCAAAATCAAAATTCCAACCAAAACTGAAATTCCAACCAAAACAGAAAAATCAATTTTTTTTGTTGTCTTGAATGTCAACAGCAATATTAGTGAATTTTACAGTTCCTCAGTGAATTTATTATTTCCCACTATTAGTCATACCGGGAGCCTGCAGTGCATGAAGGAGTTAGAATATATGATATGGATACGTATTGGGGAGGTCGTAATTTATGAGTTCGGTATACGGTGTGAGGTTAGATGTGGGCAGTAGTGAGTATGCTTTTCTGGTTGCCATGAGTCGGTAGCTTGTGGGAAGGTCTTTCTCAATAACTGCCACTGCTCGGCATATGTCAGCGTACTACGCAGATCTTCCTGGAGGTAGGCAAAGGTCCGGATCACGATGGCGAGGTCACTCCATTCTTCGGGGCAGAGACGGTAGACACGATCAAGTGCAGCTTTCCATATGGAGCATGGATAGGGAATTTTACCCTAAGTTGTAGTGCAGCTGATAGGAGAAGGTTTTCTGAGTTAGTTTGGCGTGCATAGTTTGCTAGCATTCCCACGAGAGTTGCATGAAGTATCGTGCGATCGATATAGGGAGAGTATGGTGGGAGGCGCTGCATAGGTTGAGAGTTGAGAGACATCATATCTTTCCAGTTTTTGAAGAGTGGTCGGATGTTGAATCCAAGGGGTGGGTTTCGTTGTAGTTGTATGGCTGTTCCAGCAAAGTCTACTTCGTAGGCATCATTTACTGGCTCAAGTATGTTTTCTTCTAGTTCAAGGCCGCCTGTGTAGGCATGGGGTTGCGAGGGTGATTCAGTTTTGGTACCGGAGTCACGTATTGCTTGAAAAATTTTCTGTGCTTCCTTCATTTCCAATTCGTCATCCCAGTTTGCCAGCATAAGTAAGAGGAGGTCGTCGATTTGACGTATGCCATAAATGCGTTTTCTGGATAATGGTGTGTACGGATTAAGACTGCTTCATCGCACATGCATTTCATTTGCGCAAGGGGGGCGGAGAGATATCCGCCGATCGGGCATCCATCCTTCTAAACGAAAACAGCATCACCAAGAGTAAAGTGGGAGTGAGCAAAGTCCAGTGATACGATGTTGATTATATCGTTGAATGGGAAGGCGATGTAGTCTTGTGGAGCATACTTGCGATTCCATCCATTGTCATATTTTCCATTTTGTTTGAGGGTCTTGGAGATATATACAACCGGTTTCCAGTTTCTCGATTTTGGTGGTTGGAAGATGATATGGGCAAGGGCAAAACGTAGGGATTGCATTGTGCTGGATTGGGCTAACCACGTGAACATCTGTTTCACATCAAACTGGAAAACTTTTATCGTACGTTTGGAGTCCTTATGGTCGTCGTCGTTAGAGAAGGTATGGTAAGCGCGATTGAGGTGAGAGCGTATCTCATCAAGTCTGTTCAGATTGAAGGTGCGTACGCGATGGGAGAGTTCTATGGTGAGAAAGCTAAGGATTTTTCCCACTCTCCTTAAGATTGAGCGCCATGGGTATCGGGCTTGATTGCAAATCAGTCTAGTTTTGTTGGGGGGATCTTTGTTTTTAGGCAATAGAGTAGTTGAGTGGATTGCAGCTTTACGGGTGCGAAGAGAGCCAAATCGTTGGAGGTTGTGCTTCTCGAAGTCTGTTCGGTAGGCTTGTAGTAGTTCTTTCCGATCCGCATTAACGTAGAGGAATGAGGGCGCTTTGATTACTTCCTTTTGTATGCGCTCCCAGGTTAGGACTGGGCATTCAACCCATAGTTGATTGTTGTTTTTATCGAGGGCTTGTACTACCATTCGGGAGAGGCGTATTCGTGCTTGCTGGATGTCTTTTTCCGTGACTGAGTTTGGAGGCGGGTTAGGCAGGTTTCGCTCAGAGTTTTGTATTTGTCAATGAGGCGACCAAGTCGATACTTGTTGCGGTGCGGCAGCTTTTCAGCCATTGCGAAGAGAAGGTTTATCCAGGTTTTGCAGTCGAAGTCCGCTGAAGTCGCTACGTTACGCTTGTTGTCGGTATTGGTCTGGAGACGTTCAAAGTCAATTGTAGCAAGGCGTAAGGCAGTTTGTATTCGCTTCACGAAGGTAATGGTAGACTTGAGAAGCGACTTTAGGATAAAACCGGGTGTGGGATGTGGTATTGTGGATGCGCTGAGTTTGCCTATCTTTCCCAAGGTTCCTTTTTGTGATGCTAGACGAAAAGAGGCATGTGATGTCCAGATGCTCTTATTCCATCTTCGACAAGTACAGGTGGGCTTTTTCATCGTATGTGGTTGGAGTTCAAAGTGCGCAAGGTGTCTCGGGGCATTGATAAGGCTTGAAGCGATAGAGGCTGGCTTTTTGTAGCTGACTTTGCAGAGGGAGAGAATGGTTTTCCTCATGTTATTGTCGTAGAGGAAGATGCGCAGAATAAGTCCTTGTAGGGTGCGAAGAGTTCTCCTGTTCACGGCGCCACATCCTATCGTTCGTCTCCATGATGTAGGTTTTGTTGGACAGGATCAGGGGGTGTTTCCTTCGGAAGTGATGCGACAAGACGTTACATGCATAGAGTTTCGTTCGGTGGTTTTCGATGTTATTCGCTTGTTGCCATATGCGTAACGCCTGGTAGGCGGTTGCTACGTAAGTGTTTGATCCAACGGTAAGGGTGGTATGCTATAAGTTCAACGTGCAGTTCCTTGGTTAATTCGCGAATTGCTCCCGAGTTCGATAGGCGTAGTAAGCAGTGGACTTCAGGTTTGGTCAGATGGCATCGGGCTGCTGTCGAGCGTAGTAATACGTAATACTATGGTTGTCTTGTTGATATTTTAGATCCCTCGTAGATTTTCGTGGTTCCATAGAAGCGTGAGATGTAGTCCCAGTCGTTTAGACCATGCCCATGGCCATGTTTTCGGAGTTGAAAGATAGTATTAGGGTCAAGGTCGTCGAAGATGGCAGAGACGGAGTGGCGTATGAGCGGGGGTCCTTGACCAGGTATGGCTTCCCAAAAGGTAAGGTTGCTGGTATGTCGTTGAGCGTTGGCAAGACTTCTGCATTGCATAGAGCATAAGGTTGGGTAATCGTAGTCGCATACTTCATGTGGGAATACAGGTCGATGGCGAGAGAAGGGTCTTGGGATTTCGTTGGTGTGAATGTTGCTGAGGGATAAGCTCTACGTCTCATGTTGAGGGTCGGCTTTAGCCAGGCGATGAACTTCGATTCCATACTTCGTCGGTTGGTTCGGGCTGAGTCTTGTTCCATCTTTGTTCCTGAACGCGGGAGGGGTCCCATTAGGAGGAGAGGTATGGATAAGAAGCGGTGCATTCCCAGTTGGTTGCCCACGGATAGGAGACGGGTTTGTCCTGGTTGGTGTTTGTTCGAGGTATTGAAGTTTCGCATTCCTCTGAATTCTGACTTCATTCTCTTTTCCCATTGGGTACTGTGCCCGGAGCGATGATGCCGTAGATAATCTGCATTCTTCCAGGGTCCGGAATAGCAAACGGTAAAGCTGCTCTGTTATGGCGTTGTAGTAGATAGAGCATGGGTTTGAAGCGGCGGAGGGCAGGGTCAGTTTTGTTGAAGGTAAGAGCTGCAATTTGTATGTAGTAGGTTGTTTTCATAAGGGGTGTGTATGCAGACCAACGGATTTTTCTTGACTTGATGAGGGCTAACTTTGCGTTGAGGAGCTGTGTGCTGAGTACGGGAGAGTCTTCTGGCGATGGCGAAGTTGTAGACATAGTTGTGGAGTGTCGCTGAGCGTCAGTAAGGGTCCATTCTGATAGTTTTGTTAGGTAGCGCATTCTATTTTTGAATTTACGGAGAGTGTGTAGTGACGCTTCAATCCAGCGGAAGCACTCCAGACATCCCTAGTTTGTCTTCTTTGCATTCTCATCCTTTCTTGTACGCTTCCGACCGGATGTGCGTGTACCCGTTGGAGACAGGGCAGAGAGGGCTGGGCTGGCTGGTTTTGCAGGGGTGGACTCCTTAGGGGCTGTTTTGGGTTGTTCAGTTGGGTCACTCTTGCTTGTCTGTTCTGATTCTTCAGCTTTGCCATCCTCCGTTTTCTTTTCGGTGTCTTGTGGGATTAGTTGCTCCGGTTCGGTTGCTTCCTTTGCTAGTTGGGCAGTCTTGTCAGGTGTGCCAATAGAAGGTGCAGGTGTTGGCGGTATCTCATCCTTGCTGGAGTCACAGGCGGCATGTTCGGATGGAGTTTGATGGTTGGATTGGTTCGTCTTGTTCACAGGCTCCAGCGATTGCGTTGATGAGCTGCTGCTGCTGCTGCTGCTGTTGCTGCTGGGTTGGGGCAAGGGGTGCGCCACGGATAGCACTGCTCACTACAAACGAGACAGGCATTGTAGTGGGTCCTTCGGGAGTGGGGTTGCTAGTATTGATGTCTAGGATATTGTTGTTTGCTGCAGTACCTTGTTGCGTTGTTACTATTGTTGCTGCTCCTCGAGCGAGTTTCAGAAGCTCTTCGATTGCTGGTAGGTTCGATAAAAGTGTCAGCAGTGTTTGCTTGTTATCTCCAAATTGTAGTGTAGGCAGTTGGTCCGCCTGAGTGACTTTTGCAGGGGTCTGGGTTGTTGACGATGATGACGATGATGATGACGACGAGGATGCCGAGCTCGTTGCGTTTGGGGTCGAGGATGCTGCATTGACTTGACGTCGGGCTATAGTTCGGGGCATTGGTAAGTTAGAGAAGTTAATAGGATTGGGCAGTGACCTCGCTTGGATTTAGGCTTGTTTTCGTGAGAGGCGGAGATGTTCGGGTCGAGGGTCATGGCCTAGAGCAAGGAACAGTTGTGCATCATCTGCTCTAATATCAGGTTCATCGTCATCGGCAGAGTCACCAGAGGTATAGTAAGGGTTGTCGTGGGAAAAGTAAGGCACGGGAATTGCGAAAACGGGCAGAAGAGACCGCTGCGTCATCGTCTTCATCATCTTCTTCTTCCTGTAGATGCCATGCTTCTTTTGATGGTGCTATTGCTTCCTTCGTCGGTAGGAAGGTATCTGCGATGGCGGCGGGGATGGGGATCCCGAGCGCGAGCTATAGGTCAAAGGCAAAGGGGACATATTTGTCATAGTTTTGTAAGTAGGGTAAGTCATGGCAAAATCAATAGTTGTCAAGATTTGTTTTCGGTTGTGTTTCGTTGTCAACCTCGATGAGCTGCTTGTCTGAGAGTCAAGTTCCAGAGATTCGTTGTTCTTCGTCTTTTCTTGTTTCTGGTTGTCTGAGGCAATGGGTGCGTTTCCAGAGTTGAGTTGCGTTTCGGTGGTCTCGTCATTTATCTCCTTCTTGCTCTTCTTGGTTGGCTTTGCCACGTTTGAAGGAGTAGTTCGATCTTTGCGTCTTACGATGGTCGGTGCAGGTTCTCGTGCTAATGCTGACGATGCTGTCGGTTGGTCCGTTGACGTAGATGGATGTGGTGTGCGATGCAAAGTGGGCTTGACCGGTATCTGACTGTAATCCTTTGCAATGCAGCCAGCGTCTTCGTAGTGTGTTCAATGTAGGTTAGCATTGAGAGAAGTGCCTTTGCGAGGCAGTCATTGAGTGCGTCACCCATTCTCCACTGAAGCTGCTGCTGTAGTACAGACTTCTTGAGGGTATCAAACCAGAGGCTAGAAATCTTTGTAGAAGTATGAGTGCCGTCTGATTTCATTGGCAGTCAGAGCTTCATTCTTTTGTGTGCCTGCTTCACGGTCGGGAGAGATTTGGACAGCTGTAGGCGGTCATATAGGCGTGCTACTAGTTTCCAAGACCAGTACCCGTTCTTTGTAAGCAAGTGGATCATCCCATCAAACGAAATGCTTTGCAGTTTCGTATCATCTGGAAACCGTACGTGACCGGCTCTAGCTGCTTCAACCATAGCTTTGTTTAGGGCTGTTCGTTTGATATTGGTGGGAGAGGTGTCAGGGATCTTTCCCCAAAGAGTTTCGATAAAGGCACGGTGTGCTCCTCCATAGAAGGGAATGAGTAGTGGGGGGCGTGTGACTGTTCGTGATACAGGAGTATTCAGCCATTCGAGAATCTGTTCCTCATCTCTTGGTTCTTGATTGTTGTCAGCAACCAGATCAATCTTCTGACTTTTCGAGAGTAGTGCGTGTTTCCAATCGCTGGCTTGTCCATTGGTGAATTTCATGAAGAGAGTAGTGTGGCAGACATCCGAACTAGCTATACGGTCGTAGTGTAGTGGGGAGGGTCGATGTTTGTTACGTGGTCGTTCTTGTCGTGCTTGTTGCTGCTGGTCTTTCTTTTCTTGTTCTCTTTCGTTGAATATGCGTCTCATACTTTTGCCATAAGGGTCAGGGTTGAATGGGGCGACGTGCTCTGGCTTCTTCGGGGAAGTAGTAGTAGTGGAGACTGACTGAGAGCGTGAACGAGTTTGGTCTTGTTGTCGTTGTGGGTAGCGAGAGTTGAATTCACTGCTTTGTTTTGAGCTTGGTTGCGAGGTTGAGTCTTGTCTGGGTCGTCGTTCCTCCCTACGAGCACGTTGCCTGTTGTTGTCAGGGGGTTGTCGTCTGTCTGCACGTGGGGATAGGGATCGTCTTTTTCCTGAGTAGGAGCGTTGTTGGCTTCTTGCGGGGCTTCGTCCTCGACTTGGTTCGTAGTTTGATGTGTGTTGCGAGGGGATCTCGACCTTCCACGGCGTGGTGAGGTTGACCTGCTTCTCCGACGGTACGTATGTCGTTGGCTCTGATTCCCATGGTCATATCTTCTCGAGTCGTCTCCAGAGCGTGAGGGTTTATTTATACGAAGATTGCTCATTCGTAGGCGGTCTGGTTGGCCAGACGTGTCGAATCCCGAACCCTAAGAAGGGCAAGGATGCAAACTTAACTTTCGAGAATAGTTATTTACTAACAGGGGTTTACCAGACCACGAGTGACCGTGCTCACCCCTTTGCCGTTAGTACAAGTAAGTGTAGAGTTTCGTTCGAGTAAGGTAGGAGTAAGGTAAGGGGCAAGGTAGGTTTGTTTGTTAGCGCGTGTGAGCTGTGCTCACTTTGGAGGTTCTTGTTAGTAAGACTGTGGTGCGGAATTGGTTGTAGTTGCGTGGTAAAGGATGTAGTTCTGTTAGAGTGGAAGGTTAAGTTAGAGTGGCAGGTTAAGTAGCACGGCCAGTGAGAGAAAAATTACAAGTTGATATGGGTGAAAAGGGAAATTGTCAAAGTAAAAATGCAAATTGCCCAGTGCACCTGGCATTGGAAATTACTGGTAAAATTTAGAAAAGGTTTTTATTAGTGACTAGTATTTTGCAATAAGTTCATCAGTAAAACGTATTAGTGAATTTTACAGTTCCTTAGTGCATTACCTTTTTCACCGATTCCCGTGAAACACGCACGTTGCGGTAAATTTGTGGACAAGGGTAAGAAGAGTGAACGGAAAAACAATGTTAAATTGACTGCTCAAGTTTTTACATCCCGCAGTCATTCTCGCCTAGCCTTCCCAAATCAGTTTGGTTTTCGAGTTCACCATTTGAGCTATCGTTGGGGGCATTACAGTTCTGGTCTGCTCCTGGCACGTCTACATGTGGAATCAATGCGGCACGACGACCCAGTCCGAGGCTCGAAGTATTAATATTAATACAACGAACACAAACGACGCTGCTTGGACTCCTACCCTATTCTGGATTCTCGTACCGTACAGATACCCTACGCAGTTGGCACCAAGAAGTTCCAGGAGGAAGTTAAGGCTGGGAAGACTATTCGCCTTCATGCTAACCTATCGCGTACACAAACTATTCAATTTATTTACGATTTATTGACTAGTTACGTTGGTGACGAACGAGACATTCTTCGGAAGAATCACGAAGACAAGGCTACATAGCTACCACAGGTCCCCATTGCCCCTCAAGGCGCGGCCAGCCTAGATCTTCTCCGTAATCCCGACTGGACAGATCCTGGGGCCTACTGGGTCACTAGCAACCGCAGAGAAGCTATGGAACGCCATCGGCAACGCCGGTCATCCCTGTAGAAATTTTTCATATGTAACTACTACCCGGTCACGACTTCAACCGCTGGATTAATAGGGTCACTACCGGTCACTACTCCTCAAGTTGGGTACAGCCACTGGTGCCACAGCTGTTTCCCCATCGAGCTCAGCAACTGGTCCAACTACTTTGTTGCCCGCTGGAAGCTCTTCTGCGACGACGACCCCTTCAAGTCACCCTCCGACGTCTTCGGCTCCCATAACAGCTACCGGCGCTGACACCATCGACTCCGGCCCCGCCCTCAGCACCAACATCTACTGTTACACCAGCACTGCGACCGTCAGTTCGACCCTACATGCCCCCGATACACAGCATGCCTTACCCGCTTACGACCCGACCCCAGACGCTTCGTTTAGACGTACTGGACGCCTCGCCCGAGCTGCGACGCACGCTCCACCGCGCCCCGTATTACAACCTTTGTCGGCTTTACTCGCTGGCAGATCGACAGAGCCGGTAAACCATTCATTTGCTATGCCATCTTTTCTCGGTACGCTCCTCTCGTCCCCACAGCGGCGGTGTAAGTTCGACTTCTCGCGCGCATGTAGGTGAGCGCGCTCGGGGGGGGGGGGAGAAGTGATTATGCCGGCCCACCCGGTATATAATGGCAATACTTACCGTTCCGGTCTGTCGGTTATCCTTGGTCTGGAGATTACGGAGTCCCTACTTTAGGTATTCCTCAGTCTTTATATCGTTAGGACAGTTATCGGTTATGAAATATCGTACTGTTGTAACA
>WBZZ01001677.1:90000-100000 GCA_019918135.1 Paulinella micropora
CATGTCTTCTGCTTTTTCTGTTCTTATTTTCTTGGCTTCAATTTCTTTTCTCCAACTCTTTTGTTTATCTCTTCCTCTCTTCTTTCTTTCCCCTTCTTTCTTTCTTTCTGTCAAGACTTCTGCTCTTTATCTCTTACCATTCTCCTGCTTCTTCCATTCTTTCTTACATTTTTACGGTCTTTTGATTTTTTTCTCTTTTTATTGATGCTCTTTTTAATTTTACCCCTGCATTTTTACCCTTATTAGTTTTTTTTTTCCTTTCTCCTCAATTTCCATTTTTCTTTCTCCCTTTTTGAATTCTCCACTTTTTTTTTTTTTCCACCTCGTAATTAACTCTTCCATTCTATCTCTTCGTCTCCCACTCACCTTTACGACATACATACATACATATATACATATATACATATATACATACATGCATACACTCATTCATACTAGTGGCAAGTATTTTATTAAAACAGTGTTTGCGTAAAATAATAATAATAATAATAATAATAATAATAATAATAATAATAATAATAGTAATAGTGCTTCTCTGTCAATGGCTGATGCATTTCTGCACATGCGCCTCCATCGTCTCACCCGTGAGGGGAGTACGAAGAATTGACGATAAGCTCTAATGACACCCCCCCAAGGGCAGTTCCAACACTTCCAGACGGGCGGTATGTTCAATGAAAATACTGGTCCAGAAATAGACCGGTATGTTCAATGAAAATACTGGTGGCACCGACGGGAATCGAACTGGCGACAGGGCCCAGATGGTAGAACTTGACCACTGGGCTATCACGGTGTCCAATAATAGTAATAATAATAATAATAATAATAATATAAAATTATTTTAAAAAATAAGTAATAATAATAATAGTGCTTCTCAGTCAATGGTGAATGCATTTCTCACATGTGCCTCCATCGTCTCACCCGTGAGGGGAGTACGAAGATTTGACGATAGGCTCTACTGACACCCCCGCAAGGCAGCTCCAAGCCTTCCAGACAGACCAATACTTTCAAAGAAAATATCCTTTGAAAATACTGGCACCGACGGGAATCGAACTGGCGACAGGTCCCAGATGGTAGACCTTAACCACTGGGCTATCGCGGTGCCACAATAATAATAATAATAATAATAATAATAATAATAATAATAATAATAATAATAATAATAATACGCTTCATTTCGTTTTCCACTTTTGTATCTCTTTGATACCACTTCCATTCTATCTCTTCTGCTTCCCACTCAGGCTCTACGAGTGGCAAGTATTTTATCAAAACAGTCTTTGCGTAAAAAATACATACATACATACATACATACATACATGCATACATACACGAGCGCGCCTGCATCTACACCTGGCTAGACGTGTTCCTGCACGAGGTAGAATTACATACATACATACATACATACATACACACGTACATACACACACACATACATACATACATACATACATACGTACGTACGTACGTACGTACGTACATACACGAGCGCGCCTACATCTGCACCTGGCTAGACTTGTTCCTGCACGAGGTAGCCTCGGAATATTAGACTACATACACACACAAACAAACATACATACATACATACATGCATACGTAGGGTCAATTAATCGGCTCTGTGTGGGAGTTTTGGCAAACGCAGGCAGCAGGGCGCTCCGACTGGACACACCCACTACCCCTCGCAGCGGCAAAGTCATGAGCAGTCAGTGTGATCATTCTCAACTCTGATAAATCTTCAGCTTCCCACTTATTTCTAATAGTGGTGTTACCGTGAATTGTTATTCAAACAACTAATCTAACGACATGAAGACTGAGGAATACCTCAGTGAGTAGTAACGTAGAGGGACTCCGTAATCTCCAAGCCAAGGATAATCAACAGACCGGAACTTAGAGTAATGCCATTATATACCGGGTGGGACTGCATGATACCCTCTACCCCTCGAGCGTGCCCTCAGGCTCGTCAGGACGCGCGAGAAGTTGCGTTTGTGACCAGCCGAACCAGTTCGGAGTAGAATGCTCAAATCACCTCGAGTGAAGGTCTGTGACCTGACCACTCCCCCTGGTAAAATCGCATACCCCATGTTATTCTATTTTTTTTACGCAAACACTTTTAATAACACAATGCTTGCCACTTGTAGGAATAAGTGGGAATAAGTGGGAAGCGTAAGAGTAAAATGGAAGTGGTACCAAGAGATATAAAAGTGGAAAAGTGAAGCGTAAAAAAAAGTGAGGGGGGGGGGGAGAAAGAAAGAAACAAAGAAAGGGGGGAAAAGGGAAGGAAACCAGACAAAAAATATCAAAAAGAAAAACGAGAATCAAGATGGGAAATTGAGGGCAGAGAAACCAAGAAAGAAAAGGAAGGAGCTAAAAATAAAGTAACGAGGGAAGAAGGGGAACAACAGTGAAGAAAAAAAAAGGAAAAGAGGGCAGGCACAGAGGGAAACGAAGAAGAGAGGCGACAGGCAGAAGAACGAAATTGAGGGAGCATAAAATGAAAAAAGAGAGAAACTGTACAAGACATCAAGGGACAAGCGCCGCGCAAAGCGAAGGCAGGGAAGGGTAGAATAAAATTAAAGCTATGGATAAAGACACTACAGTTGCATGCTAAGTATTGCTCGGTCATGACGACTTGATTCAACCGTTCGGAAAACACTATGCAATACTCCAGAAGAGAGAGAAAGTCGAGCCGACCGGGATCTCAAGGACATGGTGCTGTTCCCTCCGAATAGGAACAACCGTTGTTTCATGATAGGCAACGTAATTGCCTTCATGCTATGCATCTAGCTCCTTCCTGGTCGCACACACCGCTTTTTCCACTTTCACACGAATGCCCTGTAACAGTCTAAACTTTGTTAGAAAAAGGCGCCAAGACACTGAATGCGCGGGTACGAGTTAGGCCGGACACAAGTAATGACTCCTACGACACTCATTACATATGCCGGACCGTCCTGTCTAACCTAATTAATATATTAATAGGTCTAACAGACATGCCTTCCCTACTATCCTCTATCAAACACATGTGGTGCCGCCTCAACAACCTCTGCTTTACCGTTCAGTGCTACATTATCTAGTGCGCGTACTACAGCTATCAGTAAGACCCGCCTCAGCGGAAGCACAGCCTGAACAGTCTGATGCAATCAAGCAGAAGATTGCATGGAATGATACCAGATCACGGTTCGATATTGCAGTGGCAGCCTGTCTATAACCTGGAAGCGTTTGTATCAGATGTGGAAACACAGTGCTTCCGTCTATATCGTCATGGCTACAGATTGTTCCCAGATGATTTTGGTACCGAGGAAAATTTGAATTGGCTGCAGAAGACAGCCGCCGCAATGATTCATCCGGTGCCGGGAAAGATAAGAGATTTAGTAATGTGATCCACATCCAACCAGTGGACGATAGATGTTTACGGCGTCGACTGCGTCTGCAAGCAAGGCTCGGTACCCCAGTTTCAGAATGCGGAGTACATTGAACTCCAGCGGAGACTCGTGGCGATGGGCCAGCACCTGGCAGGGTTGATAGGAAAGTGTGCTAAGGTACCCGCAGGGTTCAAGGTTGCTCTAGCCATGATTCAAATTCTGAGCAACTGGCCTGACCCAGACGCGCCTTTGGATGGCCCACCTCCGCATCGCATTTAGCAGCCGAAATACAATATGAATGTGCCAAGAAGCATATGTATGAGTTCATTTCAGCCATCTGGCAGCTCTGGCACGCGGATGGAATGCAGAAGGTCGTCTCTCATAGGCTGACCAGTTTGGTGAGGTAGTTGTGGTTTCAAATAATTAAGCAACTTCTGATTGCTTGTAATCTTGCGCGTGTAACCGTTGTGTCATCTGTGTTTCCTGCCAATTGTATCTGTGTTGTGTTGTGTTGCGTAGGTAGTTTTATATTTAGGTGCTAATTTGTATCTTCCAGTGCCCAAGAAGGTTGATGAGGTTGAGGATGTAACAGATAGACCTCGCCGGACACGACATACAATCTCCAGGACCTGTGTCCAGCCGGCCGAGAATCCATATGCGTGGCAGCAACAGGACGAGCAAACCTTCACATTGGGAAGCATCGACCTTAACGCGGGCTTGCTTGCCAGTACCGCAGCGCCTTTCGAGGAAGGAAGGGGAGGATCGGAGTATGTGTCTACCTTTCCTACTTTAGAACGTACGCGCCAGGGAGAGTGTCGGAGGCCACCGCACGTCAAAGGGTTCCTGGTGAGCCTCACATTGTGTACCTGAAGGAATCGAAGTGGGTGCCGCTGATGTTAGGGTCGCCAAATGGGTAACGTGCTTTGTCAGTTAGATGCGCAAGCATATGTGTATGGTACGCTGTTGACTTTAGGGTCCTGTGGAGGTTCCGTATGCACGGCAACCGACCCAACGCAAAGGCTTACAATATGTTTGTTGTAATCCATTGAACAATGTATTGCCTTCGCTTTGGGTAAGCGAGCTCCCTTGTCTGCGGATCCAACTAGTGCATATTGTGTTCACAGGAGCTTTACAGGAAAAAAAACCCAGGAGTTAAGGCGGCCGTTGTGGACACTGCTAAGAATCAGGATCCAGAAGACTTGGAGAAGAGTCTGACGGTCACGTTCGCCCTAGTAAGCGGTTCATACAAGATTGTTCTCGGGTATCACAGATTTCTTTGTCTGCGCCGATCAAGAATATGTAACTTGTAGGATTGTCGTGCAGATTTGGCACATGCATGCCCTTCGTGACGCATCTAATGCCAGATTCTGTGAACCGGAAACGGGGGAGGAGATTAGACAACGCTATAGAAGCAGAGGAGAGATCGTACAAGGTTACAAGATTCATTAAGCATCCTCGTGCCTGGTGCGCTCTCGTTGTGGACCACGTTCAGCAGTTGTCGGCAGCATATCCTGCTGCACTTCCATCACTGTCCTTAAATTGCCAATCGTACGCGAACGCATTAACGAACGTGACCAATTATAGGCATCTGGTTTTGAAGCTTGTTTCAATATCTGCAATTGATTTCGAGGCTCCGTATTGCATGGTAAAGATGAAAGATGCTAATCTGCAATGTTTACAGACTGTATTGTATAATTGTCCAATACATCGCATCGAGAAAGCGATCTGCCTACAGTGGAAGTGTAGGGTAGTGTACCTTCTTGTGCATTACCGGCGGGGCAGGAAAGGCAGGCGGGATCGCTAAGGGTGTTCAGCGACGTTGGTTTTGCTGCCTGTGGCTGCTGCCAGGCGACGTCACCATATGGTAAAATGGCTGCAAATTCTGAGCCGATTCCGAACACATTGATAGCGTACGATCAAACCAGCTACTTCATCGAAGCGTCGGATGTGTATCAGAAATGTCTGAAAGATTTAAGAGACGTACGGCGGCCCTCTCGCCTTTCAGAACTACCAGCAGGTTCCTGACATGCAAGAACTGATTAACGTTATGAAGTTCATGGGTCCGGAAGAACCTGGGTGCAATGCCACAGCCAGGAGACATCAAGGGTATAGATCCGCGCATACAGCATGCAGGCACATACGGCAGAAATGATATAGTACATTTCCAGTTCTATCTAGCAGAGGAGGGTAAGGACGGGGTGGGGGAGAAGAAGGGGAAGACGAAGATGACTAGAGAAAGTGCAGATGCAGGAAAGAAACCACCAGCGAGGTCGAATGAGGGTCCTGCTGCCAAGCGACAACGTAGTGCGCGTGGCCAATAGAATGGTTGATTATTTGTTACTACATTGTCAAAGTTTTCTCTGTTTATAATTATTAATATAATTTGCTAGAATACATCTCTACCTGTGGCAAGTATTCTTTTATTAAAGTTGTGTGTGTAAAGTAAATTTATTAAACTTTAAAGGAGCCTCCTGTTTCCACTGTATCAAAGTATTGACAGGTCGACTAGCATAATAATAATAACTTAAATATTATTAAAACTGCTTGGTATTAGGGACTTTCAGCTAACGAACATTGCCAAACTGCACTATATGGGGGGGGGCACCATTCGCTTCTGTTTGGTTGGGTGCCACCGGGAATGTTGGGGAAGGGGCCATTTCCTCTGCAGTGTTAGAAATAGGATCTGGGAGTCACTTTTGTGATTGTGTATAGGTACGTTGAGCCTTTTGCCCATCTCTCTCTCTCTCTCTCTCTCTCTCTCTCTCTCTCTCTCATTAGGATAGTCATGGCTTCCGAAGAAGGTTCGGTTGAAGGGAAAGCGAAGGCGGAGAAACGGGAGGCCAGGGAGGAGTTGAAGCTGGAAGACCTGGACATGTGGGACGAAACAGACGTTAGAGTGGGAAAGGGCGTATATAAAATCACAGCAAGGCTGAAGGGAGAATTAGACAGGGCTTATGACCGTTATGTGAACAGTGGCCTTGACCAGGGCTTAGGTCAGGCAGTCGGCGATGCTAGGGAGATATACGAGGGTTTCAAAATGCTATCCGAGATACGACGGCAAAAGGAGTCACAGGCTATATGGAGACGACAGAAACGAAAGGAGATGGAACTTCGAGGGGTATGGGAAGGTTTGGAAGCAGAGGAGGAATCGGACTTGGAGGAGGATATACGGGAGGAAGGGGAAAGTAGGGTGGGCAAGAACATATACAAACAGGTTGCGAATGTAAGGAAAGAGTACGAGAAGGCAGTTGCCCAGATCAAATTACAGAACCACGATTTAATGAGGGAAGCGGAAGAAAGGTTGTGAAAGGGTGGAAAATTCAAAGAACTCAGGCTGCTCCACGAGACGTATCAAGAGATAGCACATCTGCGACCTCAAAGGGTGATTAAGGCCAGGGTGAAGCGAGCCAGACTTGAAGCAGACGAACAGAATGGGAAGGAAGGAGAAGGAGGCAAGGCCGGGGAGGAGTAAGGTAAGGGTGGAGGATATGCCCTGCAATA
Source organism: Paulinella micropora (assembly GCA_019918135.1). Taxonomy (NCBI): domain Eukaryota; phylum Cercozoa; class Imbricatea; order Euglyphida; family Paulinellidae; genus Paulinella; species Paulinella micropora. The sequence goes on from WBZZ01001677.1 coordinate 96,855, forward strand.
TCTGGAGCTTAGCAATCAAACTCTGCACCAAAGCTTCCGTTAGCACCCAACTTCCGTTACCTATGTCATTTTATTAAATTCAACTGCCTTAGACAACATATTCTCATGGGGTTTTTCATGCATATCTATGTTTTTGCTGAATGAGACGATGTTGTCTGAGAGGTGCGAGCGGACACTTTTAATTACAGTCGTTATCAATGCAGAGCTCAGGTAAGTTAGTTATTTTAATGCTGTTAATGTTGTTGTTCCTTATGTATGCAGAGTATGTACCGGATGGATCTGTTCGCTGTGTTATGGAACTTCGAAGGGGGTCATGGGAATGTTTGAGAGCAGAGGAAGAATCCGACTTGGAGGAGGATATGTGGGAGGAAGGGGAAGTAGGGTGGGCAAGAACATATACAAACAGATTATTTGATTCTCCTTGACTTACAACCCTCTATGTGAGCGGATATCTGACAGCCCTCTAAGTGAAGCAGAATCAAATAGTTAATGTAACTGTTTATCCTGGGTTTGCATTCGTCTGACAGTTTCCTGATGTCTCAAAAAGGAAGTGTTAAGACAGAACGCGGTAGCTAAGATGGAGCTGTTCGATGTGACCTTAGGTATCATTTCTGAGACTGGAACTGCATAATACGCCAGGCTGGAAACAGGATAGTGCGGCAAGGCCGACACAAATGAACTGGGAATCACCGAAGTAGGCGTTGCAGCACTATTCTGTCAGTATCATCCGTTCTTCTTTCATGAAAAGTTTGATCGTTTCAGCTACTACCATTTCTTCTTTTGAGATAAGTTGATCGGGAAGATGACGTTGTTCATCTTGTAAGTACTGTGTATGCTAATGATCGTTTCTCAGATTTCACGAATGAGACACAAAAGAGCCAGGTTTAGTTTCCATCTCTTTAGCGTCCCATTCGTGAATCCAACACATGCAGCGATACGTATATCGGGCCAGGAGCAATTGATTATGCAATCTGTTAGTGCAAGCGGAGAAAGTATCACGCTTCAATCATATGTCGCAAAAGTTTGCTAATATCTAGTACAACAAGGGAAATATTAATTATTTAATTATTAACATTATTTACATTTAGTAACTTTGATACTAATACGTATACTTCCGTTTAAATTTATCTGTACCAAATGCAAGTATTGTCTAATAGAAGTTATAGTGTTTGTATAAAATTAAATGTAATAAAATCATAGTGTTTTTGTAAAATTAAGTGCTATAAATTGCAAAGCTAATTAATAAAGGGTCCCCCTACTCCAACTCCGCGCTGCCGACCACGCCTTGCCGCGCGACAGCACGGCGAGGCGGGGTCGGCAGCGCGTGGTTGGCGTTGGAGCCCCCCCCCCCCCACTCTGCTTCAGGTACACATGCACTGCAGTCCCAAACATCACTCTAACTAAATCTACTACACCTCGGCGCCGGCTCTGCCAGACCCCAGATTTTTGAATTTGTCCTATGGGAAAGACCTAGGATTCACTTTCAATTTGTAAGGCACCTCACCTGTTGGCTTTTACAACTTGAATGGTTTCAAACCTACACTTCTTCAATCTTGAATCACCAGTTCCTGCACAAATAATTCTGTCATTCTTTTCGTTATTTCATTTGTTTTTTCAAGTCGTTGTTTGTTTTCAGATCTTTTTTCAAGCTTGATGAGGTCAACCAGGTCTGTAAGGGGTGAGCGCTTTGGGGGTGGCTGCTGCTTTCTCACTGTTGAGAATATCAAGCAGACGTTTCCCTCGCCGCTGCTGGGGAGTTACAGTGGCAGGCAGGTACGCAGCTGCAGTGCACTTGTATGCTCACGTTGCGTATAATGGGTACGCGTGTGATTTGACGAGAGTAGAACTTTTGCGAGCAAGAAAGCAAGATGATCACTTGTGGGTGTGCGATACATTCCCTGCCCAACCATCCCTGACTTTTGTTCCTGTCAGCTTTCTTGACATTCCTTGCATCGTCGCTCCGGTTCCGAACACACACACTTAATTCTATTTCATGGAATTAGATATCAGTGACTATATGACACCTGAATTGAAAGAAGAAATCGATTGTCGTGAAGGAGAAGAAGATGATGAACAGAAAGAATGTGTCGCAGAGAAAGAGGAAGTTCAAGAATTAGATAAAGAAGATGATGTTCAAGAAGAAGAAGAAGAAGAAGAAGAAGAAGAAGAAGAAGAAGAAGAAGAAGAAGAAGAAGAAGAAGAAGAAGAAGAAGAAGAAGAAGAAGAAGAAGAAGAAGAAGAAGAAGAGGAAGAATACATGTATGATGACCGAAGTGAAGAAAAGGCGGAAGAAATGTATGATGATAGAAATGAAGACTGAGTGAAGCAATGATAAAAATATAAAAAGTTAAATTTACTGACATATTAAACGTGTTATTTACTTACTAGTTCAAGGCGTTCTTGATATTAAAATGATTACACTGCATTGATATACTGTTTATCAATGCATGCACTGAATTACCCATGTCAATGCATGCATTGAAAATCAATACATGCATTGAAAATCAATGTATTGAAAGGATACATTTCAATGCACACATTGAAATTTTAATGCATGCATTGAAAATCAATGCATGCAGTGAAATACTGCTCAATTAACATTTTAATGCATGCATTGAAAATCAATTCATGAATTGATCTGTGTTGCATTGACATTTGAATGCATGCATTGAAAATCAACGTATGCATTGAAACACACATTTCTGTGCTGCATTGAAATTTTGATGCATACATTAAACTAGTCGAAAATCAATATAATGCATTCATTGAAACACATATTTCTGTGCTGCATTGACGTTTCAATACATGCATTGATATATATTTCCAGTGCATTGAAATATCAATGCATTTCAATTTATCATGCATTGAAATGCATTTCAATGCATGCATTGAAACGTCAATATATTAATGCACTGCATTGAAATTTCGAATTCAATTAATGCATATGCATATGCATGCATTGACATTAACGTGTCATAGTGAAGCACGAGTTGAAACTAGTAAAATATATTATAATTTCGTCGTGTTAACATTGACATGTTTTTATTAATTACAAAATTATATTTTATTCCTCCGGGAGGTAAACTAGGTAAATGACGCAGTACGTCGGCAGGTCCAAAACGTAAATGTGAAACAAAGGAAGGTGA
>WBZZ01001677.1:105000-107547 GCA_019918135.1 Paulinella micropora
CTAGGGGGCCAGACCTAATAACTATATCCAAAGCCGGGGTGAGTGAGCCCGACCATGCGATATGCCGACACAAGTAGAGACGGACCGTGCTGGTATGACGATATTAAGTATATCCAAAGAAAAAAATTTAATATGTCTACTATGAGAACATTTTTTGAGAACATCACCCTGGATACTTGAAGCAGGGTCGTACCAGGAACACCATCGCTAAACTCACAAGCGATCCCCTTATACGGCGTCGTATCCATTTGCCGATTGACCCTCGCACTCATATGTTGCGATAAAAATGCCAAGTAACAACAATGGTATAAAAATATTTTAATAAGACATGATCTGACATGGGCACTATGAGATTAATCCACATGCAGCTTTCAATGTCCGACGCGTGATAAAAGAAAAAAATGTCACTTACTGCCTTCGTCGCCTTGCGCGAACCCCTTTGCCAGGTGGCGGGCCGCCAACAAAAGTCAAGTCAAACTTCGACTCCTCCAGAATGTCCCATATTTTGTTAGGGATGGCGCCCAAAGATAAGTCAAAAGGAATATCAAGCACTCCTCTAGGCAGTGACTGAATAGTCCACGCAGTGTGGTCTTTGTCTCGAAGGGTAATAGTATCATCCCATGTCTCGAGATTTTTCGCGTCTTTGTACACCGGTAAATATTGTCTAGCTTTTGGATCCTCAACAGGGTCCATGCTTCTCCAAAAATGGAGTACCGGTTGTATCGTTTTTGCTGCTAAGGATCTCTTCGATGTCCGTGCTGCCCGTGTAGTCTGCGGGACCGCCACAGCTCGCATGAGATAAAGATCTGAGAGAGTGTCATCGGCAACATGAGATTCTGCCGGTCTCAACAGATAAAAAGCGTCTCGGACCCACTTGATGGCCGCAATCGCCTCTCCTTCCTTCCATCGCACATGTCGAATGTCCACATTACCCGCGTTCGGGTTAGTGTCCTTCTCCCCTCCTCCTCCATGGACATCCGTCGCTCGCATCGACCTTGCCACCTTCCTCGGTTGGTCGAAGATGAGATCGTTTTGCGCTCTCCTCCTCTGCGCCTCCGTGAACTTCTCCTTCGTACCGCCGCGGACTATGGGGGCTTTAGACTGAGTCCCCGCCGCGCTTTTGCGGTTTGAGTCTTCCTTACTCTCCTTCTCGGTCTCCTCCTTCTCCGTGACCGGTGCCCGATAGGCATTCTCCTCCTCTAAGGTATCCTCCTTCTGTTTAGGCGGTACCTCTTGGAAGTCCTCCTTCATCCGTTTCAACGCCTCCTCAACGGATTCATCCTCAAGTAAGAAGGGGTCATATTTGATCAGCCTTCGAACATTCACAATCTGCACCTTCCCTCTACCCCTGATCTTATAATTCAGAGGTCCCATCTGTTCCATGATCTGGTATGGTCCTTTCCAGTGGGTAAACAGCTTAGAGCTAACCCCCTTAGGGACTTGAGGATGGTACAAGAGTACAATATCCCCAACCTGGAAACGGACTTGATCTAAGTGCGCTTGTCGCACTCCTTGTGCGTCAGTCTTTCTGCGCTCCGCCTCCCTGTGCGCCGCAACTATTTGTTCCGCTCCATCTTCGCTCTTAGTCTCATCCCGAACAACTCATCCTCATCTGCCCAAGTGTCTTTTGGATGCAGAAGTGAGGTTGGGATATTAGGCTCTCGGCCGTAAACCAATTGATATGGCGAGACTGAGCTCCTGGCTCCTCCTAATGCCGATGAGGGTAGACAGTTCATTGCAAAGGCAAATGAAGGTGCTGCCTCCACCCAGGCTCTCTGATTCTCCTTCTTCATACAGTACATGTTAAGCGAGGCTTTGAGAGGTCTATGTACCCGCTCGATCTTGCCATTCGCTCTCGGGTTATAGGCAGTAACATATTGCCATTTCATCCCGTAGTACTTAGATAGTCTGTCGATGACTTCATTATTAAAGTCAGAACCTCGATCAGAACATATCTTTCTAGGCACTCCGATCTGCGAGACGATCCTATCGATCAGAGCCTCCGCAGTTGTCTTGCCTGTAGCGTCCTTAACAGGAACAACCCAGACATAATTGGTGGCTCGATCTATTGCGGTAAGAAGGTATCTGTACCCTTCTGCCGATTCGGGGAAAGGTCCCACATGATCGATGTGTAAAAATTCAAACATCCCGGCGTGTAACGGGAATGTACCGATCAGGCCAAAGTTCGCCTTCAGCGGTGTCTTTGTGGTTTTGCATGGGATGCATGCGTCCACTTCCCTGTCTATCTCCTCCTTCATCCCTTTCCACCAAAATCGCCTCGCTATGAACCAATGAGTTCTTTGTCGACCCGGATGTGCCAGTAAGGGGCAGTTATGGGCTGCGACATATATAAAGCGCCTCAACTTCTCTGGTACCCAGAGAGTCCATTTGTCAGGCTGTGATGCAAATTTGCCATGCTGGCCCTTGTACCACAATAGCCCATCTCTCCACGCCATCTCCTTCATCTGATCTTTGATCTGTGGAGTCTTTTTAAGCTCATTAGGGTTCTTGTATAACGTTATGAGCTCCTTGAACTCCGGATCCGCC
>WBZZ01001678.1:5000-7500 GCA_019918135.1 Paulinella micropora
TTTTCCCCTTCCCCCTTTTCCCCTTCCCCCTTTTCCCCTTCCCCCTTTTCCCCTTCCCCCTTTTCCCCTTCCCCCTTTTCCCCTTCCCCCTTTTCCCCTTCCCCCTTTTCCCCTTCCCCCTTTTCCCCTTCCCCCTTCTTCCCCTTTTCCCCCTTCCCCCTTTTCCCCCTTCCCCCTTTTCCCCCTTCCCCCTTTTCCCCTTCCCCCTTTTCCCCTTCCCCCTTTTCCCCTTCCCCCTTTTCCCCTTCCCCCTTTTCCCCTTCCCCCTTTTCCCCTTCCCCCTTTTCCCCTTCCCCCTTTTCCCCTTCCCCCTTTTCCCCTTCCCCCTTTTCCCCTTCCCCCTTTTCCCCTTCCCCCTTTTCCCCTTCCCCCTTTTCCCCTTCCCCCTTTTCCCCTTCCCCCTTCCCCCTTATCCCCTTCCCCTTTTCCCCTTCCCCCTTTCCCCCTTCCCCCTTTTCCCCTTCCCCCTTTTCCCTTCCCCCTTTTCCCCTTCCCCCTTTGCCCCTTCCCCCTTTTCCCCTTCCCCTTTTCCCCTTCCCCTTTTCCCCTTCCCCCTTTCCCCTTCCCCTTTCCCCCTTCCCCTTTTCCCCTTCCCCCTTTCCCCCTTCCCCTTTCCCCTTTTCCCCTTCCCCTTTTCCCCTTTCCCCCTTGTCCCCTACCCCTTTTTCCCCTTCCCTCTTTTCCCCTTCCCCCTTTTCCCCTTTCCCCTTTTCCCCTTCCCCTTTTTCCCCTTCCCCCTTTTCCCCTTTCCCCGTTCCCCTTCCCCTTTCCCCTTGCCCTTTCCCTTGCCCCTTCCCCTTTCCCCTTCCCCTTTCCCCTTCCCCTTTCCCCTTCCCCTTTCCCCTTCCCCTTTCCCCTTCCCCTTTCCCCTTCCCCTTTCCCCTTTCCCTTTCCCCTTCCCCTTTCCCCTTCCCCTTTCCCCTTCCCCTTTCCCCTTCCCCTTTCCCCTTCCCCTTTCCCCTTTTTCCCCTTCCCCTTTCCCCTTCCCCTTACCCTTCTTTGCAGTTGAATCGACAACCGACCTCTCGCGAGGGCGACAGCTAAGCAGCTCTAAACGACGACATGGAGGCTGCTTTGACAGCCTTGCGTGCGGGCCGACACCATGCCCTGACCGATTTTGTGGTCTCTAATCTTTCTTTTTGGTTTTTTTTCCCCTTCACTTTGTATTGCCTTTTCCCTTTCCCCTTCCCCTTTCCCCTTCCCCTTTCCCCTTCCCCTTTCCGCTTCCCCTTTCCCCTTCCCCTTTCCCCCTTCCCCTTCCCCTTTCCCCTTCCCTTACCCCTTCCCCTTTCCCCTTTCCCCTTCCCCTTCTTCCCCTTCCCTTTCCCCTTCCCCTTCCCCTTCCTCTTCCTCGTACTCGTACTCGTACTCGTACTCGTACTCGTACTCTTACTCTTACTCTTACTCTTACTCTTACTCTTTCTCTTTCTCTTACTCTTACTCTGATTCTGATTCTGATTCTGATTCTGATTCTGATTCTGATTCTGTTAATTCTGATGATTCTGATGATTCTGATGATTCTGATTCTGATTCTGATTCTGATTCTGATGATTCTGATTTTGATGATTCTGATTCTGATTCTTATTCTGATTCTGATGATTCTGATTCTGATTCTGATGATTCTGATTCTGATGATTCTGATTCTGATGATTCTGATTCTGATGATTCTGATTCTGATTCTGATGATTCTGATGATTCTGATTCTGATTCTGCTTCTGCTTCTGCTTCTGCTTCCTGCTTCCTGCTTCCTTATTCCTTATTCCTTATTCCTTATTCCTTATTCCTTATTCCTTATTCCTTATTACTTATTACTTATTACTTATTCTTTATTCTTTATTCTTTATTTTTTATTCTTTATTCTTTATTCTTTATTCTGATTCTGATTCTGATTCTTATTCTTATTCTATTATTATTATTATTATTATTCTTGGAGTGTTGACTGTGACATATTTGAGGGAAATCCCGATGAAAAAACCTAGTCACACTTGCTAAACAGAGTTCCAGCCCAATGGCCTCAAGGCGTTAAACTGTGACGCCAACTCATAACCCTTTGGTGGTAGATGCTGGGGAGGAGGGTCGTTGCGCGCGTAAAAGATCTTAAACTCCGCATATGCTGGTTGATAGCCCAGGACCCAGCAAACACCAGATTGTTATGGGTGGGGTTTCGAGGCAGCTCTAGCAACCGCGCTTGGTGTATGCACTTGCACATTCGGTGACGTCTTGCAAGAGGTTGCTGGGACTGCGGAATAACCTCGGCTTAGTGCAGTCTTGCCCTCAGCAGCTCCATCGGTGGCCCCGATCATCAGGCGAGAGACTGACACGGGGGGGTGGAGGACCTCGAACAAGGGTATTGGAGGCTTATGTCCGTTGAGGATATGCCATTAGCTGCATCAGTACGCCTCAGATATAGTAAATCTGCCTTGGAGTGTTGACTGTGACATATTTGAGGGAAATCCCGATGAAAAAACCTAGTCACACTTGCTAAACAGAGTTCCAGCCC